>CM059428.1:6116335-6394403 GCA_030390025.1 Squalus acanthias
CTCTGCTATTTCCTCTTTTGCTTCGCTTAACAGACTGGGACACATTTCATCTGGGCCTGGGGATTTATCCACTTTTAAAGCTGCTAAACCCCTTAATACTTCCTCTCTCACTATGTTTATTTCATCTAATATTTCACACTCCTCCCCCCTGATAGCAATGTCTGCTTCGCCTCTCTCCTGTGTGAAAACAGACGCAAAGTATTCATTAAGAACCCTACCGACATCTCCCGCCTCCACACACAGATTACCCTCATAATCTCTAATAGGCCCTACCCTTTCTTTAGTTATCCTCTTACTCTTAATAAAACATCTTTGGGTTTTCCTTGATTTTACTTGCCAAGAATTTTTCATGCTCTCTCTTTGCTTTCCGAATATCCTTTTTAATTGCACCCCTGCACTTTCTGTACTCCTCTAAAGATTCTGGAGTATTTAGCCCTTGGTATCTGTCATGCGCCTCCTTTTTTTCTTTATCCTACCCTGTATGCCCCTAGACATCCAGAGGGCTCTAGATTTGTTAGTTCCACCTTTTTTCTTTAAGGGCACATATTTGGTCTGAATCCTCCGGATCTCCTCCTTGAATGCCTCCCACTGCTCTGACATTGATTTACCTTCAAGTACCTGTTTCCAGTTCACTATGGCTAAATCCCCTCTGAGCTTAGCAAAATTTGCTTTTCCCCAATTTAGAATTTTTATTCCTGGTCTATCCTTGTCCTTTTCCATAACTACCTTAAATCTAACAGAATTATGGTCACTAGTACCAAAATGCTTCCCCACTGATACGCCTTCTACCTTCCCAGCTTCAATTCCTAAAACTAAGTCCAGAACCACCCCCTCCCTTGTTGGGCTTGCTACATACTGGCAAAAAAGTTCTCCTGGATGCATTTTAGGAATTCCGCACCCTCTATACCCTTCACACTAATTTTATCCCAGTTAATATTGGGGTAGTTGAAATCCCCTACTATTACTGCCCTATAGTTTTTGCACTACTCAGAAATTTGTCGACATCTTCTCAGAAATTTGTCTATCTTATGAAAGAATTCTGGCCTTGTTGAGATAAGACAGTGGTTGACCCTGAAGAGTACCTTATAAGGAACTCTACCTTATAAATTCTTTAAAACATGACAAACTGGGTTTGGAAATTTAGAAACCTAACTATGAAATAGCTATGAAAGAATTCTGGCTATTGAAACAGGACAAGTTGTTGACCCTGAATAAATAACCTTATTGAAACAGAAGAATGGGTGGCTCCGAGTGGCTGACTTTTTGGGAACAAAACAATGGTCAACCCTGGATAAGTGATTTAAATTAAACTTTGTAAAGATGGCACATAAGATAAGGAACATCTGCCTTTCACATCATTTTATATGGTGAACCCAGAGCACCTGGAGATGCGGCAGATTCTGGAATATTACAAGCTGATGTGGCAGTAAAGAATTGCAGAGGTCAGCAGAAAGATGAATAGTGATAATTAACTTGGGTCAGCAGAAACCTTATGGGATACAACTGAAAAAGGGTATAAATATTGAAGTCTCAAATGGGATATCAGATTCGCTTTACTCGGGCAAAGCGATTCTTGACCATAGAGGCGGCTCTTTGGTCTTCCACTCTTTTTACCTCGGGGATCAAAGGTATTTTGACATTGATGAATATCTTGTATAGAAAATTTTAAGAACTGTAATACTGTAGCGAAGTTAAGATTTAAAAGTAAGATTCTCTGTTAAAAATAAGATCGTATTTTTTCTCTTTTTAGAACTATTAACGTTGCGATTGACTGATTCACCAACGGTAAATTGCATGTCGGTTCTTTTAATAAATCTCTATATATTTTTAGAATTGTCTCACATAAGTCTTCTGTATCAATAACTCGTGAACCCAATCTCTGTACACTCTTTGGTGGAGAGGTACATTTCTGAGGGGAGATCTCCAGACCCTCATAATATCCGAGACGTTACAGTCTGGCTAAACTTATTAAAAGTGCTATCTGGAGGACGGTAACATTTTCAGGTTGTTCCTTTCCTTTAGGGAGAGATAGCCCGGACCTTTAGACCCAGTTAAGCGTCTTTAGGATTCGGCTACCTCAAACTTTAGTTGAAAGTGAACATCTGAGAAATACGCCTGATCCGGGATAGCCCCAAAGCGGCTAGGATTAGTAAATATCCTTTCAGCATAATTACCTCTGAAACCTTCCCTTTTGTATACGAATGCTTGAAGCTGCTGTGTAACTCGTGCTCGCTCATCCAGTTATGTAACAAAATGAATACGAGGCACAATAATAAACCAAGAAATGTTGTGGTAAGGGCACTTTAATGCGTTTGCATTGAGGCCCCTTCTTTACCTTTAGTAAAGTCTTCACCCATTTAAAATAAATGGCTACCTAAGTATGTTTACCTCACAGAAAGGTTATGTGGAATGAACCCTGATGCTTACAGCCTGGATTTAAACTAAAAGGGCTGCTGCCAACATTAAGGCAAGGCCGACTGGAAAATCCGGGATTATATTTCTACTCTGGAGAAGCGATGTGCTCATCGAAGCTCGTGCTTAGTCAGGGCCTGACTCTTCCATGCCATTGGTTCTGAGATCCTGATATTTGCTGTTTTAATTTGCCATTGCTCAGTGAAGTATCACATAGGAAAGATTGGATAGGCTGGGGTTGTTTTCTTTGCAACAGAGCAGGCTGAGGGGGAGACTTATTTGAGGCGTATAAAATTATGAGGGGCATAAGAACATAAGAACATAAGAACATAAGAATTAGGAGCAGGAGTCGGCCATACGGCCCCTCGAGCCTGCTCCACCACTCAATAAGATCATGGCTGATCTTTGACCTCATCTCCACTTTCCTGCACTATCCCCATATCCCTTAATTCTTCAGCAGAGTGGATTTCCCTTGGCAGAGAGGTCAATAACCAGGGGGAATAGATTTAAAGTAATTGGTAGAAGCATTAGAGGGGAGTTGAGGAGAACTTTTTTCACCCAGAGGGTGGTGGGGGTTTGGAACTCACTGCCTAAATGGGTGGTAGAGACAGAAACCCTCATCACATTTAAAAAGTACTTGGATATGCACTTGAAGTGCCGAAACCTACAGGGCGACGGACCAAGAGCTGGAAAGTGGGATTAGGCTGGAGAGCTCTTTGTCGGCCGGCACAGACACGATGGGCCGAATGGCCTCCTTCTGTGCCGTAAATTTCTATGATTCTGTGATAAGAACACGTGGAGTGAAATAGTGCGAGACAATGCCATCTTAGAAAAGGACGCTAACATTTTTGTTAAAGTAGCAGAGCACATGAAAGTACTGACGCATTCGTAGAGCAGGTTTACTCAGTGGATTGTACATTTGCTTCCGGCACTGCAGTAAATATCCTTCCTTTTTCCCAGAATGGGCGCTAACTTCTGAAAAGTTTGAGATTTAGCGGCAGGCGCTAATGATTCTTGCGGCATACAAAATTCAGTGTCATCGCTGAAAGAAAGGATGGGAGCGCTAAATCAAGCACTGATGGCCTAGCACAGTGGCGCTACACTCAAAGCGCTAAGCAATATCAGGTGCAGTCTAATCGCTAGTCATCATTGCCACAGGCACTTTCCAGTTCTTAAAGGGGAGGTTCATTGATGCTGCAGAACCTCATTCTCAGCATTGCTGGTTCTGCAGCTGTCTCAGCAAGCAGCAGAAGGCCAAGGAGAAGGAACCGGACCGCTGAAGGAGGCATCATTACGGCAGATAAACGGGCCAGGGAGAGAGCCCGCAGATTTTCGGACCAAGCATTGGAGGCCTTGGTCCTCGCTGTGGAGAGACGGAGGACGGTGCTCTGCCCAGCAAGTGGCAGGAGGCCCTCACCGCAAGTCCTCCGTGCCATGTGGAGGGAGGGAGCCCAGTAGGTCTTGGGCAGCACTGTGGTCCCCAGGACCCACACACAGTGCAGCAAGAAATTTAATAACCTCACTCGGGTGGTCAGGGTGAGTCAGTGCCTCAACAAATGCTATATACCACCGTCTGAACCTTAGTCTACACACACTGCACAAAGCACCACACCCCCAGCACTCACCCACCAACAATCTCCACCTAACAACACTCACACCCACATCTCACATAGAAACATAGAAACATAGAAAATAGGTACAGGAGTAGACCATTCGGTCCTTCGAGCCTGCACCGCCATTCAATGCGTTCATGGCTGAACATGCTACCTCAGTACCCCATTCCTGCTTTCTCGCCATACCCCTTGATCCCCTTAGTTGTGAGTGTTATATCTAACTCCCTTTTGAATATATTTAGCGAACTGGCCTCAACAACCTTCTGTGGAAGAGAATTCCATAGATTCACCACTCTCTGGGTGAAGAAGTTCCTCCTCAGCTCAGTCCTAAATGGCTTCCCCTTAATCCTTAGACTGTGACCCCTGGTTCTAGTTTTCCCTACCATTGGGAACATTCTGCCCGCATCTAATTTGTCTAAACCAGTCAGGATTTTAAATGTCTCTATAAGATCCCCCCTCATTCTTCTGAACTCCAGAGGATACAAGTTCAGTTGACCCAATCTTTCTTGATATGTCAGTCCGGCCATCCCAGGAATCAATCTAGTGAACCTTCGCTGCACTCCCTCAATAGCAAGAATGTCCTTCCTTAAGTTAGGAGACCAAAACTGCGCACAATACTCCAGGTGTGGCCTCACCAAGGCCCTGTACAACTGCAGCATCACCTCCCTACTCCTGTACTCAAATCCCCTTACTATGAAGGCCATCATTCCGTTTGCTTTCTTGACTGCCTGCTGCACTTGCATTCCCACCTTCAGTGACTGATGTACCATGATGCCCAGGTCTGGTTGCACCTCCCCTTTCCCTAATCTGCCACCATTCAGGTAATATTCCGCCTCTCTATTTTTACCACCAAAGTGGATAACCTCACATTTATCCACATTGTACTTCATCTGCCATACATTTGCCCATTCACCCAACCTGTCCAAGTCACTCTGTAGCCTCCTAGCATCCTCCTCATTGTTCACACTGCCTCCCAATTTAGTGTCATCCGCAAATTTGGAGATATTACATTTAATCCCTTCGTCCAAATCATTAATATATAATGTAAACAGCTGGGGTCCCAGCACCGAACCCTGCGGTACCCCGCTGGTCACTGCCTGCCATTCTGAAAAGTACCCATTTACTCCTACTCTTTGTTTCCTGTGTGCCAACCAGTTCTCAATCCACGTCAACACATTACCCCCAATCCCATGTGCTTTAACTTTGCTCACCAATCTCTTGTGTGGGACCTTGTCGAAGGCCTTCTGAAAGTCCAAATACACCACATCTACTGGTTCCCCCCTGTCCACCCTATTGGAAACATCCTCAAAAAATTCCAGAAGATTTGTCAAGCATGATTTCCCTTTCACAAATCCATGCTGACTTGGACCTATCATGTCGCCACTTTCCAAATGGTCTGTTATGACATCTTTAATAATTGCTTCCATCATTTTACCCACGACCGATGTCAGGCTGACCGGTCTATAATTCCCTGCTTTCTCCCTCCCTCCTTTTTTAAAAAGAGGGGTTACATTGGCCACCCTCCACTCCATCGGAACTGATCCAGAGTCTAAGGAATGTTGGAAAATGATCGTCAATGCATCCACTATTTCCAAGGCCACCTCCTTAAGTACTCTGGGATGCAGACCATCAGGCCCCGGGGATTTTTCAGCCTTCAGTCCCATCAATTTCCCCAATACCTTTTCCCGACTAATAAGGATTTCCCTCAGCTCCTCCCTCTTACCAGATCCTCTGACCCCTTTTATTTCCGACAGGTTGTGTGTGTCCTCCACAGTAAACACCGAACCAAAGTACTTGCTCAATTGATCTGCCATTTCCTTGATCCCCATTACGACTTCCCCTGTTTCCGACTGCAGGGGACCTACGTTTGTTTTTACTAACCTCTTTCTTTTTACATATTTATAGAAGCTTTTGCAGTCCATTTTAATGTTCTCTGCAAGCTTCCTTTCATATTTTATTTTCCCTGCCCTAATCAAACCCTTCGTCCTCCTCTGCTGAGTTTTGAAGTTCTCCCAGTCCCCGGGTTTGCTGCTACTTCTGGCCAATTTGTATGCAACTTCCTTGGTTTTAATACTATCCCTGATTTCCCTTGTTAGCCATGGTTGAGCCACCTTCCCTTTTTTATTTTTACGCCAGACCGGGATGTACAATTGTTGTAGTTCATCCATGCGATCTCTAAATGTCTGCCATTGCCCTTCCACTGATAGCCCCTTAAATATCGCTTGCCAATTTAACCTCGCCAATTCACGCCTCATACCCTCAAAGTTGCCCTTATTTAAGTTCTGGACCATGGTCTCTGAATTAACTGTTTCCTTCTCCATCCTAATGTAGAACTCCACCATACTATGGTCACTCTTCCCCAGGGGGCCTCGTACCACAAGATTGCTGATTAGTCCTTCCTCATTACACAACACCCAGTCCAGGATGGCCTCCCCTCGAGTTGGTTCCTCAACATATTGGTTTAGGAAACCATCCCTTAAACACTCCAGGAAATCCTCCTCCACCGTATTGCTTCCAGTTTGAGTAGCCCAATCTATATGCATATTAAAGTCACCCATGATAACTGCCGTGCCTTTTTTGCACGCACCTCTGATTTCCTGTTTCATACCCTCCCCCACCTCACTACTGCTGTTTGGAGGTCTGTACACAACTCCCACTAACGTTTTCTGCCCTTTGGTGTTCTGCAGCTCAACCCATATTGATTCCACATCCTCCAAGCTGATGTCCTTCCTAGCTATTGCATTAATCTCCTCTTTAACCAGCAATGCTACCCCACCCCCTTTTCCTTTTATTCTATCCTTTCTGAATGTTGAATACCCCTGGATGTTCAGTTCCCAGCCTTGATTGTTCTGGAGCCACGTCTCTGTAATCCCAATCACATCGTATCCGTTAACATCTATTTGCACAGTCAATTCATCCACCTTATTACGGATACTCCTTGCATTAAGACACAGAGCCTTTAGGCTTGTTTTATTAACATCCTTTGTCCTTTTAGACTTATGATTTAGTATGGCCCTTTGTGTTTCTTGCCTTTGTTTACTCGGCCTTCCCCTATTGTTTCTCACCCTTCTAACATTTGTTTCTGACTGCATATTACTTCCCCCTGTTTCGCTACATAGGTTCCCATTCCCCTGCCATATTAGTTTAAATCCTCCCGAACTGCTTTAGCACATTGCACACAACAACAGCTATTCAACTATGGCAGGCACATCTCCCAAACACATTGCTCCACACTCACTCACACACTTTCCTCTCTCTTGCAGGCCAAGGTCGCTCACAACAGGAGGGAGCAGGAGCACACAGGTGGGGGACAAGCCGACACCCAACCACTGTCTGAGCTGGAGGAAAGAGTGCTGCAAATCATTGGGCACCAGGTGGTGGGCACCGTCGCCACTGGCGATATTGATCCCCTTGGGGACAACAACAGTATGTTCATCCCTACATCTTCCCCTCACCTCCCCTTTCAGCATTCCGCAGGGACCGCTCCCTCCGCGACACCCTAGTCCACTCCTCTACCACCCCCAGCACCCCTTCCCCTTCGCCCGGCACCTTCCCATGCACGCGCAGGAGATGCAACACATGCCCTTATACCTCCCCTCTTCCCACTGTCCAGGGCCCCAAACACCCCTTCCAGGTGAAACAGCGTTTTACTTGTACTTCCTGCAATTTAGTATACTGTATTCGCTGCTCACGATGTGGACTCCTCTACATTGGGGAGACCAAACGCAGATTGGGTGACCGCTTTGCGGAACACCTCCGTTCAGTCCGTAAGGGGGACCCCGAGCTCCCGGTGGCCTGTCACTTTAATTCACCGCTTCACTCCCACTCTGACCTCACCGTCCTCGGCCTAATACACTGTTCCACGGAAGCTCAGCGTAAGCTCGAGGAACAGCACCTCATCTTTCGTTTAGGCACGCTACAGCCCTCTGGACTCAATATCGAGTTCAACAATTTTAGATCATAACCTCAGCTCCAATCACATTTATATTTTATTTTATCCACCCTTTTATTTGTCCCCCCCACCTTTTTTTTCCTCCTAGAAGCTGGCAGCTGTCCTTCATTCTGCCAGTAGATTTCACACTTCATTCAGCCTTAATCTGTCACATTAACACCACCTCTAGCCTTGCATATCTCTTAATGTCTCTTAATGTCTCTTCATCTCCTCCTTTGTTCCTTTATCCCCTCCCCCTTTTCCCAGCTTTACCCTGGCCTTAAATCTATTTGATTTCCAGCTCTTCCCAGTTCTGATGAAAGGTCATCGACCTGAAACGTCAACTCTCTTTCTCTCTCCACGGATGCTGCCTGGCCTGCTGAGTTTTTCCAGCGTTTTCTGTTGTTATTTCGGATTTCCAGCATCTGCAGTATTTTGCTATCGTATTAGTGTTTGGTTCACTGCCACCTCTCTTCTTGGAATGCCTACCTTGAAGAAGTTCTGCTCTTCTCTTCGACGGGATTTCCGTTTGGCTCTTCAACCTTGTTCATCTTCATTGATTTCAGTTTCCCTTCTCGTGTTTGATCAGGTATCTGCCAAGACTCGGTTTCACAGCCACATTACTTTCCTCAGCAACTGTCTCCGGTTCCGACTTATCCCACGTGGATTCCAACTAAACTTCCACCCTTCGTGTTTCGGATCCACCCAGGATTACAAATATCTCCAAGATATTCATCGTTCCTCGAACTACTGCTCTCGCCGCATCTTGAGATCCACGCTCAATGCCATGCGGCGCCACATGAACACTCTCGACATCTCTCTTCAGCAGCACCGACGCACTCTATCTCAAAGCTGTCCGGGTCCACAGTTCCATTTCATCCTTAGACTCATCCGACGCTTCAACAAAAAACTTTTCTTCTTCCTTTCCGATGTCAAGGATCGCAAGCTTCAACAACTCTTGGACACTAAAGCCCCTCCGGAACCTTCTTCCCCTTCACTTTCCTCTGACCCCCCTTCTCCCAATCTCACCCCCTGCCGCGTTTTCACTATCCCCTCTGACCTTCCCCTCTCTGACTCCGAACGATCAGTCCTCAGCAAAGGCCTGAGCTTCATCCCCTTACGCCCCCATCTCAATGAATTTCGAGCTCGGCACGATGCTGAGCTCTTTTTCCGCCGCCTCCGTCTCCGTGCCCACTTCTCTGGCCAGGAGTCTTCCCCCCGCACGGCTGACCCTTTCTCCCGCTTTCAGAATTCTCGTTCCACCTGGACCCCTCCCTCTGGCCTCTTACCCTCTCTTGATCTTTTCATTGCTAACTGCCGCCGTGACATCGGCCAGCTCAATTTCTCTGCTCCCCTCACTCACTCCAACCTACCTCCCTCTGAACTTGCAGCACTCCATTCTCTCCGATCCAACCCTGACATTGTCATTAAACCTGCTGACAAGGGTGGCGCTGTTGTTGTTTGGCGAACCGACCTCTACCTAGCGGAAGTTGAACGCCAACTCTCTGACACCTCCTCCTACCTCCACCTGGACCATGACCCCACTACCGAACATCAAGCCACCGTGTCCAAGACTGTCACTGACCTCATCTCCTCTGGAGATCTTCCCCCCACGGCCGCCAACCTCATAGTTCCCCAACCCCGCACAGCCCGCTTCTACCTCCTTCCCAAGATCCACAAACAGGACTGCCCCGGTAGACCCATCGTTTCAGCCTGTTCTTGCCCCACGGAACTTATCTCTTCCTATCTCGACTCTATTTTTTCTCCCCTTGTCCAGTCTCTTCCCACCTACATCCGCGACTCTTCCGATGCCCTCCGCCATTTTAACAGTTTCCAGTTTCCCGGCCCCAACCGTCTCCTCTTCACTATGGACGTACAATCCCTCTACACCTCCATTCCCCACCAGGATGGCCTGAGGGCGCTCCGCTTCTTCCTTGAACAGAGGCCCAACCAGTCCCCATCCACCACCACCCTCCTCCGCCTGGCTGAACTTGTTCTCACATTGAACAACTTCTCCTTTGACTCTACCCATTTCCTCCAAATTAAAGGTGTTGCTATGGGTACCCGCATGGGTCCTAGCTATGCCTGCCTTTTCGTGGGATATGTGGAACACTCTTTGTTCCAGTCCTACTCGGGTCCCCTCCCTCACCTCTTTTTCCGGTACATTGATGACTGTATCGGTGCCATCTCCTGCTCTCGCCCTGAACTAGAACATTTCATTCACTATGCTTCCAATTTCCACCCTTCCCTCACCTTCACATGGTCCATCTCCGACTCTTCTCTTCCCTTCCTCGACTTCTCCATCTCCATCTCTGGGGATAGGTTATTGACTAGCATTCACTACAAGCCCACCGACTCCCACAGCTACCTGGACTACACTTCCTCCCACCCCGCCTCCTGTAAGGACTCTATTCCATTCTCCCAGTTTCTCCGTCTCCGCCGCATCTGCTCTGATGATGCCACCTTCCATACCAGTGCTTCCGACATGTCTTCCTTTTTCCTCAACCGAGGATTCCCCTCTACCGTGGTCGACACGGCCCTCGACCGTGTCCGTTCTATCTCCCGCACATCTGCCCTCACCCCTGCCCCTCCCTCCCGGAACCACGATAGGGTTCCCCTTGTCCTCACCTTTCACCCCACCAGCCTCCACATTCAACGGATCATCCTCCGCCATTTCCGCCACCTCCAGCGTGATCCCACCACCAAACACATCTTCCCCTCACCTCCCCTTTCAGCATTCCGCAGGGACCGCTCCCTCCGCGACACCCTAGTCCACTCCTCTACCACCCCCAGCACCCCTTCCCCTTCGCCCGGCACCTTCCCATGCACGCGCAGGAGATGCAACACATGCCCTTATACCTCCCCTCTTCCCACTGTCCAGGGCCCCAAACACCCCTTCCAGGTGAAACAGCGTTTTACTTGTACTTCCTGCAATTTAGTATACTGTATTCGCTGCTCACGATGTGGACTCCTCTACATTGGGGAGACCAAACGCAGATTGGGTGACCGCTTTGCGGAACACCTCCGTTCAGTCCGTAAGGGGGACCCCGAGCTCCCGGTGGCCTGTCACTTTAATTCACCGCTTCACTCCCACTCTGACCTCACCGTCCTCGGCCTAATACACTGTTCCACGGAAGCTCAGCGTAAGCTCGAGGAACAGCACCTCATCTTTCGTTTAGGCACGCTACAGCCCTCTGGACTCAATATCGAGTTCAACAATTTTAGATCATAACCTCAGCTCCAATCACATTTATATTTTATTTTATCCACCCTTTTATTTGTCCCCCCCACCTTTTTTTTCCTCCTAATGTCATCCCTACTCCTTCTTCTCACATCCCACTTCCCCCTCACCCCACGAGCCTTTCCCAGCTAATCGTGTTGTATTCATGCCTTTCCCCCTTCCTGCCCCCCTCCCCTCACCTTAACCCGACTCTTGTGTCTTTATGCTTTCAGATAATCAGCAAGCAGCTGAGCAGCCTGTCCCCGAGGGCACCATACAGAGCGAGGCGGGAGAAGCTCTCATGCAGTCTCACCTTGATGCCACGCAAGCTCTGACTGCTGCCATCATGGCTGGGTAGACCACCGTCCACTGGGGCTTTCACGGTGTCACAGCAGGCCAGCAATCTGTGCTCCAACAGATTGGCAGTGATGCTGAAGTGTTGCCCCGGGGGAGTGGCAGTGGGTCAGTGGAGCAGGAAGCTGCTGTCCTCTCTCAGGATGACAGCATTCCTGCTCCCACCACTGCCACTCCGCCATTGCCCTTGTCGCTGCCTGTTATCCAGCCAGCCCAGTCTGCTGCCGCCCATGCTGAGGTGCTGCAGTCTACAGCTGGGCTGATTATTGATACATTTATTAATTGGCTTTGGATAATTTTGTGGTGTCTCTCATTTCAGCTTTGCGCTGTGATATGGCCTGTGACAAGAATAGAATGATGGGGAGTTGGTGAACAACGGAGATCTGGGGTTTAATTTATTGGAACCGCAGTCTGATGAGGCGGTCATGGACCCCCCTTCCAGAAGGCCGATTGAGTGACTGCCTCCTCCCTCGCTCCTGTTCCTCCTCCTCCTCCTCCTCCTCATCTTCCTCTTCCACCTCGTCCTCGTCCTCCTCCTCCTCTCCCTCTTCCTCCTCCTGAGGTGGTCCTGCAATCCCTGCTGGCGAGGGCTGGGTCCTCATGATGGCCAGATTATGGAGCATGCAGCACACCACGATGAAATGGGACACCCGCTCCGGTGAGTACTGGAGGGCTCCTCCCGAGTGGTCAAGGCAGCGGAACCGTTGCTTGAGCCCCCCGATGGTCTGCTCAATGATTTTCCTGGTGGCGGCATGGCTCTCATTATATGAGTGCTGAGCAGGAGTATTGGGATTGTGGAGGGGAGTCATGAGCCAGGTGGAGAGTGGATACCCCTTGTCTCCGACCAGCCAGCCGCGAGCTTGATGTGGTGGCTGGAAGAGTGCTGGAACACAGGTCAGGTGCAGAATGAAGACATCGTGGCTGCTGCCAGGATAGCGGGCATTCACATTGAGGATTCGCTGTCTGTGGACGCACACCAACTGCACATTAAGTGAATGGTAGCCTTTGCGGTTACAGAAAATTTCAGGATCGTTATGCGGTGCCCGCAAAGTCACGTG
Source organism: Squalus acanthias (assembly GCA_030390025.1). Lineage (NCBI taxonomy): Eukaryota > Metazoa > Chordata > Chondrichthyes > Squaliformes > Squalidae > Squalus > Squalus acanthias. The sequence goes on from CM059428.1 coordinate 6,128,924, forward strand.
GCTGCAGTCAATAGCGCCCTGCACCATGGGGAAGCCTGCTATCCTGGCAAAGCCACATGCTTCTCTCTGCTGATGGGGAAGGAAATGCAGACCCTTCTCCTACTGTAGAGAGCCTCTGTGACTTCCCGGATGCAGCGATGGACGGCGAGCTGTGAGATGTCACCTATATCTTCTGTTGCAGACTGGAAGGATCTGCTGGCGAAGAAATTGAGTGTGACTTTGGCTACTTTGATACTTCATTGGCTGTAAAGCACTTTGAGACATCCGGTGGTCATGAAAGGCACTATATAAATGGAAGTCTTTCTTTCTTTCTCTGACTGCCACTGAGAAAGCCGTGATCAACCTGATCTGAGGCTGGAGGTCTGGTTGCAGGAGGTGGCAGAGTTCTGTGACCACATCCTTGCTGAAGCGGAGCCTTCTAAGACACTGCTCCTCGCTTAATTGGAGGTAGGAGAATTGCTCTCGGAATACCCTTGGAGGGTAAGGCCTCCTGTTGAGAGCTCTGATGGCTCTCCTCCTCCCTCTGGGCACATCTTGCAATGTTTCTCGCTGCCTCCGCTCCCTCCACCGTAGATCCTGGAGGGCGAGGCCGACTGCCAGTACAGCCCCCATTAATGTAACAATGTGTAGCACTTTGAAATTTTGTCAGAATAAATGTAACTAATTTTTAGAAGCCACAACGCTCCTGATACAAAAGGACCTGTAAATGACTGAATCACAAACTGACAAGGAAGCAGTGAACCAGCACTAACCTGACAGCTGCGACTCATCCCTTTAAGTAGCGCCCCTGGAGCCGCCATGTGCCTGCTTCACACCTCCTCTTCCTGTCATTGTCGGGGCGAGGCGCTAAGGCAGGGGGCAATAATCAGTTTGGCAGATCGGGCACTGACGTCACGATCTGCCTGGCGCTAAAGCCCCAGGCGCTAACGGTTAGCGGTGGCGCTAAGGGGGGACTGGATTTGGCGCACGATGCTGGATTCGCCTCGCTTCGGCGCTACTTCATTAGCGCCCCATTAGCGCCCCCGCCAGGCACTAATGGGAGACGCTAACCAACCGAATTTCTCCCCCACAGAATCATTGAATGGTTTACTGCACAGAAAGAGGCCATTCGGCCTGTTGAGCCGATGCCGGCTTTCTGCAAGAGCACTTCAGCTAGTCCCACTCCTCCGCCCTTTCCCCGTAGCCCTGCAAATGTTTTTCCTTCAGGTTCTTGTCCAATTTCCTTTTGAAAGCCACGATTGAATCTGCCTCCACCACCTTTTCAGGCAGTGCATTCCAGATCCCAACCACTCGCTGCGTAAAAAAGTTCTTCCTTGTGTGTAAGAACACACTATTTGCTCTAACTTCTGCTGTAACATGTCGCCTTTCCTTCTTCCAATCACCTTAAATCTGTGTCCTCTGGTTCTCGACCCTTCCGCCAATGGGAACAGTTTCTCTCTATCTATTATGTCTAGACTCCCTCATGATTTTGAACACCTCTATCAAATCTCCTCTCAATCTTCTCTGCTTCAAGGAGAACAACCCCAGCTTCTCCAGTCTATCCACATGACTGAAGTCCCTCATCCCTGGAATCATTCTCGTGAATCTCCTCTGCACCCTCTCTAAGACCTTCACATCCTTCCTAAAGTGCGGTGCCCAGAATTGGACACAGTACTCCAGTTGAGGCCGAACCAGTGTTTTATAAAGGTTCATCATAATTTCCTTGCTTTTGTACTCTATGCATCTATTTATGAAGCCCAGGATCCTGTATGCTCTTTTAACCACTTTCTCAACCTGCCCTGCCACCTTCAACGATTTGTGCACATATACCCCCAGGTCTCTCTGTTCATGCTCCCCCTTTAGAATTGTACCCTCTCCTTGTTCTTCCTACCAAAATGTACCGCTTCACACTTTTCTGCGTAAAATTTCATCTGCCACGTGTCCGCCCATTCCACCAGCCTGTCTATGTCCTCTTGAAGTCTATCACTATCCTCCTCACTGTTCACTATACTTCCAAGTTTTGTGACAACAGCAAATTTTGAAATTGTGCCCTGTACATCCTGCGGGATCCACTGGCATTCATATGCAGAAGCCCCACACTGGGAGGGCAAATTCCTAAAATTATCCTCTCTACATTTTCATGGGCAATTTTTTATTTTGTTGCTAAACTTGAGAAGGACTGTAGAAATATATTAGCCGCACCATGAAAAATGAGGTCTGTTCCCCCCACACGTTCTCTATGCACCTCCGTCAGTAACTCTTGCTAGGACGGAGGTGAAATGCTCTGGTTTTTATTGGGTGGTGCAGCCAACGATGCCTAAAAAAAAGAAAGACTTGCATTTCGATAGCGCCTTTCATGACCTCACGATGTCCCAAAGCGCTTTACAGCCAATGAAGTACTTTTGAAGTGTAGTCACTGTTGTAATGTGGGAAACACGGCAGCCAATTTGCGCACAGCAAGCTCCCACACACAGCAATGTGATAATGACCAGATAATCTGTTTTAGTGATGTTGATTGAGGGATAAATATTGGCCCCAGGACACCTCCCCTGCACTTCTTTGAAATAGTGGCCGTGGGATCTTTTACATCCCCTGAGAGGGCAGACGGAGCCTTGGTTTAACGTCTCATCCGAAAGACGGCACCTCCGACAGTGCGGCACTCCCTCAGCATTGCACTGGAGTGTAACCCTAGATTTTTTTGCTCAAGTCTCTGGAGTGGGACTATGAACCCACAACCTCCTGACTCAGGGAGTGAGAGCGCTACCCACAGCCCAAGCAGCCTGGAGGTGAGGAGACCACACATTGCGGGTTTAATATAAGCAGCGCGCATTTTATTGATGCTTGTCTGCAATTTACAGTGCGACTGGGAATGGCGGCAGTATTTCCCTCCCCTCGCAGAATTCTGAGCGGCTCCTTCCCGCTGACGCTAACCTTGCGGTGTAAGCCCAGAGTCGGAGTCTAACCCGACTCCGGAGTGAAGCGGAGTGAGAATCCCTGGAGGCGGCAGTGTCGCACCTCTTCAGTTTGGGCATCGCAAGGGAGGGGAGCAGGTTTAGGACTTCGCGCTGCTGGGGAGGAGTCTCGCCTGCTTCTCGTGCTAATCGGAAATTTGATTTGTAGAAATGACATTCAGCGTGCCCCAGACTGGCCCGGTCGGTATGCACTATCGGTGGGCAAGGCCTTCAGTCTGCACTGCAAATTTCCAGCGATTGCTATCCCAGCGCTTGTCACTCTTGTTTCCTTTCTTTTTCTCCATTCTCTGCTTCTGCTCCAGTTGTGGAAGGACACACTCGTTTGCAAGGGGCAGGCAGTCAGCAGCGCCACTGGTGGCCGATCTCCAACCTCACTCGTATCCTCTTCGGCCCCCTGAATAGAGAGGCCGGTCAGCAAATGAAAAAAAAAGATCTTTTCCCCTTCTTCAGAGGTTCCTGCCGCTTGCCAGTGAGGCGGAAGAGTGCGAAGGAGTATCGTGGGTTAACTGGAAATTGGTCTGTGGGGCGGTTCCAATTCAGCAGAGAGGTCAGGGTGGAAATTTGTGATGTGCTTACCGCAGACCAAGACACAATTTCAGTCAGAAGCAGTGGCCACCTGCGTTCTACTAAGTAACACCTGCCTTGAATGTCTTCATGATGCGGAGATGCCGGTGTTGGACTGGGGTGGACAAAATTGAGAGGTCGCACAACACCAGGTTATAGTCCAACAGTTTTATTTGAAATCACAAGCTTTCGGAGCTATCGATCGCCCCTTCCTCAGGTGAAGTAGTAAAGAAATACAGACTCGACAAAGCATATATAGATAGAGAACAATGCATGTGTACCTTACAATTGCAGACAACTAAATTAAATCATCCTGACTATCTGCCGAGGTGTGATAAAGTTAATCAGGTCAGCCAGGAAGGTACCACATCAAAGACATAGCAAGATACAACTTTTGACACGTTAGACCCCCTGCGACTCCACCTCATTGTCTCAGTTGTATCTTGCTATGTCTCTGATGTGGTACCTTCCTGGCTGACCTGATTAACTTTATCACACCTCGGCAGATAGTCAGGATGATTTAATTTAGTTGTCTGCAATTGTAAGGTACACATGCATTGTTCTCTATCTATATATGCTTTGTCGAGTCTGTATTTCTTTACTACTTCACCTGAGGAAGGGGCGATCGATAGCTCCGAAAGCTTGTGATTTCAAATAAAACTGTTGGACTATAACCTGGTGTTGTGCGACCTCTCAATTTTGAATGTCTTCACCACAGGGTGCTGCCCAGCTTCTGTAGTAGATTAGACTAACACTGCACAAAACACGATTTCTCAGTGTACTTAACAGGCTCTAATGGAAAACCTCTCACGCTTCATCTACCGCTGAAAAGAAGGAGGGTCTGCAGAATTCTTCATGATTCTGTCTTTCTCTTTTCTTTAAAATCTAATATAATCCGTCTATTCTAACCTCCTTTTCCTTTTTAAGAACAAGCCTAAGGTTAAAACACTGCTAGCCTGCAGAAATTCATTTTGCTTCCTGGGGCCAATATTTATCCCTCAATCAACATCACCCCCAAAAAAAAAACCCAGATTATCTGGTCATTATCACATTGCTGTGTGCGGGAGCTTGCTGTGCGCAAATCGGCTGCTGCGTTTCCTACATTACAACAGTGACCACACTTCAAAAGGTACTTCATTGGCTGTGAAGAAATGCTGAGCACAAAAATCTAGGCTGACATTCCAGTGCAGTACTGAGGGAGTGCCGCACTGTCAGAGGTGCCGTCTTTCGGATGAGACGTTAAACCGAGGCCCCGTCTGCTCTCTCAGGTGGACGTAAAAGATCCCACGGCACTATTTCGAAGAAGAGCAGGGGAGTTATCCCCGGTGTCCTGGGGCCAATATTTATCCCTTAATCAACATCACGAAAAACAGATTATCCGGTCATTATCACATTGCTGTTTGTGGGAGCTTGCTGTGCACAAATTGGCTGCCGCGTTTCCTACATTACAACAGTGACTACACTTCAAAAAAGTACTTCATTGGCTGTAAAGCGCTTTGGGATGTCCGGTGGTTGTGAAAGGCGCTGTATAAACGCAAGTCTTTCTTTTTTTAAACAAAAATGAGAAGTCGCACAACACCAGGTTATAGTCCAACAGATTTATTTAAAATTACAAGCTTTCGGAGCTGTCGCCCCTTCCTCAGGTAGAGTAGCTGTGAGAGAATCTCCCAGAATTCACAATATAAACACAGAAAAAATGTATTCAAATCTTTCCCTACATCAAAGACACACTAAGAGCACAGCCAAGACAATGAGATGTGTCCCAGGGGAGCCAGTGGAGAGGATATTCTCATTTGAATCCAGAACATGAAGGGGGAAAGGTCAGTGTGCTAAATTCACTACCCCATGCCTCTTTCATATTGGTTGTCACAAGTCTTAGTGTTTGCATTACAGGGCATTCGGGGAAAATGAATCCTTTGCTCTGAATACAAAAGCAAAATACTGCGGGTGCTGGAAATCTGAAATAAAAACAGAAAATGCTGGAAATACTCAGCAGGTCAGGCAGCATCTGTGGAGAGAGAAACAGGGTTAACGTTTCAGGTTGAAGACCCTTCGTCAGAACTGGAAAAAACTGGAGATGGAACAGGTTTTTAAGCAAGTGCAGGGGCAGGGAAAGGTGGGAGGGGAGGAAAGAACAAAAGGGAAGGTCTGTGATAGGATGGAAGGCAGGAGAGATTAAGAGACAAAAGGGATGATGGTGCGAGGCAAAAGGAGATGATAATGGGACAAGTTAAGAAACAAAAGATGACTCTCGCTGAAGTGTAAATGGCAGAATGATCGACAGCTGCCATGTGAGAGAGAATGCTACACGCTGCTGTCACATTGTACAACAGCGTTACAGCGTGAATCGTACCAGCACAAGAGAAACCTGCAGGCACTCACGAGATCACGAGATACGTACAGAACAGGAAGGCCACTCGGCCCATTTAATTCATCCACCCAGCAATTTTCCTCCGAATTGGTTTTTCGGGTGCGTGGTCCCTTTAACGGGCTGCGCGGCCCATTCAAAATTTCCCGCGCGCAGAATCTCCCATCGACAAGCCGGTGCGCGGCCTGCGCGGGATCGTCAGGCAGCTGCGTGGCCGCGCACCTTAGCGGGAACATAGCCGCCCAGGACAACCCTACACTCTGCCCCCTTGCTGCATCGAGTTGTTTCTCAAATGATTCCAGGTGTTTCCACCTCCACCGCTGCAGAATTTTAACACCTAAAATCGGTGGGTTGGGGTTCGGGTGTGAAGTTAAAATGTTAAATATCTGAAACCCAACCCGCCTTGAACGCGCCCACTTCCAGTTTCAATGGCGGCGGGACGAGGGACGGGCAACCAATCCGCTCCCAGGGGGTGGGTCATTCATTGAACCATTTCAAGGAGGCTGCCTGCCCTTCATTTTAACAGTCATTCTATTTCTAACTCATGTCGGCCGGGTTTCCCAGGCCTTGGGAAACCTGGCAGGTAAAAGGAGGCAAGAAGGGTCGATTCCATCAGGTAAGTGCTGCTTGTGGGCCAGGAGGAGCAGGAGGGTTTCCTACAGGTCCAACAAGCTACCTTGTTAAACCCCTCTCACCCACCTCCATGATCTCCCGCCAACACCGACGCAGACACGATGGGCCGAAGGGCCTCTTTCTGTGCTGTATAACTCTATGACTCTATGACCCCCCATCACCGAACCGCCCCCGCGATCATCAACCCCCGTGATCTCCGACCCCCCCCTCTGATCTCTCCCCAACGCCCCCCATCTCTGCCCCCAATCTTTGAGCCCCCTCCGATCACTCCCCGACGCGCCCCCATTTCTGTCCCCAATCTTCGAGCCCCCTCCCATGGCTCCCCGATCCCCCCATCTCCAACTCTCCCCCTGAGCACCCCCATCTCTGTCCACGATCTCTGACTCTCCTCCAATCTCACCCGACAAACCCCCCGATCTTCCAAACCCCCCAACTTCCTGCAGTGTCACCAGCCGACCCTGCCAACCACGCTCTACCCCCACCCACACCCGCCGCGATCTCTACTCCCCAACATGTGCTGAGCTGACCTGCTCCTGGGCTGCGGCCTTTTCTGGAGTGTTCCCCGCCTGACAGGGGAGCCCAGGCAGGTTTGAGGGCGGGGCCGGCTTCCAACGCGATGTTTTTTCAAAGCAGCGCAAAAAAGATCGCGGAAACTCGATTTTTGCGGTGGATGTAATTCGCGCTTGAAACTCCTCGATCTTTTACGCTGGTGTGGCCGGTATCGGGCGAATTGCGCTGGCAGCAAGTCCAACTCTTCCCCCTCCCCCATCTGGACCTCCTGCTATGCCTTCTGATTTTAAAAAACTACTAGGCACTTGGTCTAAGCGTTAAACAAAGCTTTAATCAACTGTTTTACAACATGGAGATCTAGTTGTGTCCTTCACTAGTTCCTGTTAAGAATGTCCTGCGCAAGCTGGGCCCTGTTCCCGAATATTTATACTCTCCCTGGACAGCGCCACCAGCAGGCCACTCAGTATTATTTCATAAGTCTTTCTTTCATGAATGACAGATTCATGTCACCTTCCATTACATTTACAGGCCAAGGCAGTGATGGAGGAGCAATAGCGGCCCAGGCTGAGCAGGCAGGCAGTTACAGGACTGTGCCCTCTGCTGCAGGAAGTTTTGCGGACCATTTTGCGCATAGTGACAGTGGTCAGCAAGGTGACAATGGCCTCTAGTTTCTTCCAGGTTAATTCAGCGAACGTCAGCTGTAGCTAAATTGTAGGCCATAACCGCATCACACGTAACTAATGTTTTACTCAGAAGAGCCAATACATTTCAAAGAATCACGGTGGCATAGTGGTTAGCACTGGTGCCTCACAGCGCCAGAGACCCGGGTTCGAATCTGACCTCGGGTGACTGTCTGTGTGGAGTTTGCACATTCTCCCCGTGTCTGCGTGGGTTTCCTCCGGGTGCTCCGGTTTCCTCCCACAGTCCAAAAATGTGTGGGTTAGGTTGATTTGGCTATGATAAATTGACCCTCAGTGTTAGGGGGGGATTAAATATGTGGGGTTATGGGGATAGGATGGGATATGTTAGGGGGAATTAAATACGTGGGGTTATGGGGGTAGGGTGGGATATGTGTACTGTGGGGATTAAAGCAGGGACAGGGTACTGGATTTGGATGATCAGCCATGATCGTATTGAATGGCGGAGCAGGCTCGACGGGCCGAATGGCCTACTCCTGCTCCTAGATTCTATGTTTCTATGAATCATAGAATCGTAGAAATTTATGGCACAGAAGGAGGCCATTAGGCCCATCGTGTCTGTGCCGGCCGAAAAAGAGCTCTCCAGCCTAATCCCACTTTCCAGCTCTTGGTCCGTCGCCCTGTAGGTTTCGGCACTTCAAGAGCATATCCAAGTACTTTTTAAATGTGATGAGGGTTTCTGCCTCTACCACCCTTTCAGGCAGTGAGTTCCAGACCCCCACCACCCTCTGGGTGAAAAAAGTTCTCCTCAACTCCCCTCTAATCCTTCTACCAATTACTTTAAATCTATGCCCCCTGGTTATTGACCTCTCTGCTAAGGGAAATAGGTCCTTCCTATCCACTCTATCTAGGCCCCTCATAATTTTATACACCTCAATTAAATCTCCCCTCAGCCTCCTCTGTTCCAAAGAAAACAACCCCAGCCTATCCAATCTTTCCTCATAGCTAAAATTCTCCAGTCCTGGCAACATCCTCGTAAATCTCCTCTGTACCCTCTCTAGTGCAATCACATCTTTCCTGTAATGTGGTGACCAGAACTACACGCAGTACTCTAGCTGTGGCCTAACTAGTGTTTTATACAGTTCAAGTGGAACCTCCCTGCTCTTGTATTCTATGCTTTATCTCGCTTCCAACAACCCAGCAACAGCAACATGACAGGACTGTCTAAATCCACTGGAATTCTGCTTTGTAAAAGTACAGCAGGTGATTGATGGCCAATAATTGGCAATCTGGACCACCAGCCACAATGCAATCGCTTAGAAGAACAAGGAATTGCTTTTGCTCCATCATTGCACAGCTAATCAATAAAACCCAACAGTGTATCATGAAAGCTAATGCCTGCTCATCAGGCAGCTCCCGGCATTGTTTCATTTTGAGCCAATCATCTGTGCCAACTAGAGTTGTAGGAGAGAGAAACTGGACAGGCGGCTGCCCCGAGACCAAGGCTACCCTCTTCTGGCCTGGCAAAGGATCTCCTCGCAGAGCTGGGGACAGAGACAACAGTGCAGGCAAGCACAGATCACGACACTGCCATTCCTGAAACACTCGCGTGGCCGTGTGGGATTGCTCTCGCTCTTGCTCCCAACAAATGCTCGAGCTGCCCCTGTTGTGAGTAACCTGTTGTGCGGTACCTTATCAAAGGCTTTCTGGAAATCCAAGTAGACAATGTCTACTGGCCTACCCTCATCCACTGACCTAGCAACTTCTTCAATAAAAGTCTAGCAAATTAGTAAGACAGGACCTTCTATTCCAGAAGCTGTGTTCAGTGTCACTGATGACTTCTTCTCTGTCCAGGTGATGATAAAGAGTATCTCTTATGATGGCTACAAGCACCTTACTGACATCAGACTAATGGGCTTACAGTCGCCTTGATCGGACTCATCACCTTTTTTGAAAATTGGAAATATAGGAGCATCCTTCCAATCCAAGGGGAACAATCCCAGATTCCAGTCAGCTGCTAAAAGATACGGGCAAGGGGCTTGCAAAGCTGGCGTTCCCATCTCACATCTGGACCAGCAGCCCGGTCTATTTTAAGGTTCCTTATTCTGTCTAGAATGATATCCTCAGCTATGTCAATATTTACTGTTTTCTTATCTACAATACAACCCATAGCTGGTTGGCACCCCATCCACCACCTTAAACATTCACTCCCTCCACCACCGGCGCACCGTGGCTGCAGTGTGTACCATCTACAAGATGCACGGCAGCAACTCGCCAAGGCTTCTTCGACAGTACCTCCCAAACCCGCGACCTCTTCCACCTAGAAGGACAAGGGCAGCAGGTGCATGGGAACACCACCACCTCCAAGTTTACCTCCAAGTCACACACCATCCTGACTTGGAAGTATATCGCCGATCCTTCATCGTCGCTGGGTCAAAATCCTGGAACTCCCTCCCTAACAGCACTGTGGGAGTACCTTCACTACACGGACTGCAGCAGTTCAAGAAGGCGGCTCACCGCCACCTTCTCGAGGGCAACTAGGGATGGGCAATAAATGCTGGCCATGCTGGCGACGCCCACATCCTGTCGGGCTCTTGTGTCAGCCGTGGCTCAGTGGGCAGCACTCTCACCTCTGAGTCAGAAGGTCGTGGGTTCAAATCCCACTCCAGAGACTTGAGCACAAAAATCTAGGCTGACACTCCAGTGCAGTGCTGAGGGAGCACTGCACTGTCGGAGGTGCCGTCTTTCGGATGAGACGTTAAACCGAGGCCCCGTCTGCTCTCTCAGGTGGGCGTAAAAGATCCCACGGCCACTATTTCAAAGAAGAAGCAGGGGAGTTCTCCCCGGTGTCCTGGGGCCATATTTATCCCTCAACCAACATCACTAAAAACAGATTATCTGGTCATTATCACATTGCTGTTTGTGGGAGCTTGCTGTGCGCAAATTGGCTGCCACGTTTGCTACATTACAACAGTGACTACACTTCAAAAAGCACTTAATTGGCTGTAAAGCGCTTTGGGACATCCGGTGGTCGTGAAAGGCGCTATATAAATGCAAGTCTGTCTTTTTATTGAGCGACAGAAACTAGAAAGTGGGAGTAACTTCTATTTGCCATTGTTGCATTCAGCAAAAAAAAATATCGTTATATTAATTATTAATATACATTTTCAACTTAAGTAGATAATTAGGTTCAAATAACTACTCGCATTCCAGCTTATTCAAATGTAAGAAAAGGCCGTGACTTCACGTCAATCTGTGGATTGTGTAAGACTAGAATTTACTTGCTCTGGGAAACGAAGGAGTTAAACAGATGTAGAGCATTTTGAACCTGATCCACACGATTTATATCAAAATATTCCCTGGGGAGATGTATCCTGTGTATCCAGAAATCAGATCAGGCCATTGATCTCAGCAACTGATCAGGTGTCTTAGCAACAAAGCGGTGAACAGCCGCGATGGCTCGTTAAAGGATGGTAACTCATTTTTAATCTGACTACAGGAGATTTTGGCTCTGTGGGGATTCAAATGTAGTGCAGGAGAGGATAATTCTAGTCAGAGGCTGCGAAGGGAAAGCTGCAAGCAAGAAGCAGTTCAAGTGCCTATTACAACTTTCTGGGTCTCGCCAGAATAATCTCGCCTGCACACGGCTCCAAGGGTGACTCTCGTAAATGAGCCCTCGCTCCCGACAAGCTGAGGTGTGACCGTATATGCATAACATCTGGCAATGTAGCATTGCCCAGGGTCAAGCAGAAATCCTCATTACCGTTAATTTCTTCACTAGAAATGACACAAGCCCTTGTTCTCTGGTTAATGGAAGAATAGGTCAGGAGTGTGATGGGAAACTCTCCACTTGCCTGGATGAGTGCGGCTCCAACAGCACTCAAGAAGCTCGACACCGTCCAGGACAAAGCAGCCTGCTTGATTGGCGCCCCATCCACCACCTTAAACATTCACTCCCTCCACCACCGGCGCACCGTGGCTGCAGTGTGTACCATCTACAAGATGCACTGCAGCAACTCACCAAGGCTTCTTCGGCAGCACCTCCTAAACCCACGACCTCTTCCACCTAGAAGGACAAGGGCAGCAGGCGCATGGGAACACCACCACCTCCAAGTTCCCCTCCAAGTCACACACCATCCTGACTTAGAAGTATATCAGGCCGATCCTTCATCGTCGCTGGGTCAAAATCCTGGAACTCCCTCCCTAACAGCACTGTGGGAGTACCTTCACCACACGGACTGCAGCGGTTCAAGAAGGCGGCTCACCACCACCTTCTCGAGGGCAATTAGGGATGGGCAATAAACGTTGGCCTTGCCAGCGACGCCCACATCCCATGAACAAATAAATAAAAAATAAAAAATCATGAACAGACTGTGTGGCTAATGCTCTTGTCTCTGAATCAGGTTTATTAAAAAAGGTAAATAAAATCCATGCTGAAGATCAACGCAGCAAATTTGATTATATTGCACCACTGACACACCTACACACTTTACAAAATAATAAAAGATGTGATGTTTCACTAACTTTTCTAATAACACTGAACCAATCTCTGTCACACAAATCCCAGAACCAGATTGATGCTGCCTCGAAAGAGACTCTTCACTTTTCCATCAAATGAACAAGAAAACCGCCTGGCAAAAAGCCAACAAACACATCTCACTGCTTGGGCAGCAAGCTGCCAATCATCCCTGGCCCACAGAAAAATAAAAAGGTATTGAAAGATTAAATAAACCTGTGTCGGCCTGTGGCTCAGTTGGTAGCACTCTCGCCTCTGAGTCAGAATGGTTGTGGGTTCATAGTCCCACACCAGAGACTTGAGCACAAAAATCTAGGCTGGCACTCCAATGAAGTACTGAGGGAGTGCGGCACTGTCGGTGATGCCATCTTTCGGATGGACTGGTTGGGCCGAATGGCCTATTTCTGTGCCGTTTATTCTATGTAAAATTGAGGCCCCATCTGCTCTCTCAGGTGGATGTAAAAAAATCCCATGGCACTATTTCGAAGAGGAGCAGGGGAGTTATTCCTGGTGTCCTGGGGCCAATATTTATCCCTCTACTAGCATAACATTAACATAAACAGATTATTTGGTCATTATCCCATTGCTGTCTGTGGGAGCTTGCTGTGCGCAAATTGGCTGCCGTGTTTCCTATATTACAACAGTGACTGTACTTCATTGGCTGTAAAGCGCTTTGGGACATCCGGTGGTCGTGAAAGGCGCTGTAGAAATGCAAGTCTTTCTTTCTTTAAAGCTATCAATCACCCATAGGATTTAAAACACAGGGGTAGAAATTTGTCATGGGAGATGGCACTGTAGAATTCGCAATATATCGCGATTTTATTAATAAGGAGAAAACACAGAGTTTCGTTCAAACAGCTTTTATTTCAGTAGAATGCTGGCAGGTTTAAAGTGGACACAAGCAGCCTGTAAAGTGGCCGCCGCACCTCGTGACAGAACATTCTAGACTTTTCAACAGGCAGACAAGATGGCGTTCCAATAAACATTTGTGCAAGATCGATTAAGATTCAGCACAGTGAAGATAATACACGAGACATTATGGGTTTGCAGTATACACATAGATACTGAAATCGGTCTCCCAGGTACAAAGGAAAGCCATTGTACCGAGTAATCAAACCCATCCAAAAGACATTAATATGTAAAATCCCAACGACTCTACGATGAGAGAGCCGTTAGCAGGTAGTTATACAGGACACTTGGAAGCCCCAAACCCCTCCAGGGAGAACACCGACCGATTTAACAATGGGAGAAATATTAACAGGTACTCAGACATTTACGAGTAGCCCCGAAACCCATTAAGAACGGAGATCACCCATACAAGACATTTGAGCGCCAAACCCTAAACAAAAGAATGGACATTATAGTTGGGCGGGAAACGGAAGATTTTGCACTATAATTGCAGGCTCCAAACCGTCCATTCTCTCTCTTGCTGCTCTTATCATCGTGGCTGCTCCTGTGCTCTTATCCGGTCGATTCGTAACCTCGTGGCTGCTCCTGTGTACTCGTAGTTGGGCTCGCTCCTGCTTGCCTGTTGCCTCTTCTGAAAAGACTGTTGAACTTTCTGATCCGTTCGGATCTACCTCGTGTCGCGTAACGAAGACCTATGTTGGTAACTGGCAGCGGAACCAAAGGCCCGAGATGAGATGAGATGAGATGAGATGAGATGAGAAGAGAGGAAGACCATATCCATCGCCACGGTCAGTAAATCCCGACCGCGCCTGTAGGTCGATTAGCCAAGTTTTCCTCGCCAGGAAGACTTCTTCGAACTTGCAAGGAAACATATCGTATCGACGATATCGACAACTGTGCTCGAAGAGTACCTGTTAAACCAACCAATATAGATCTTCATCACAGCAGACGTTCCAGCCTGCTAGCCGGAGCAGCAGAAGCAAGTAAACAAGTGGGACCAGGAGATCTCCTGACCGACACGTGGGTGCTGCGGTGAAAAACATCCGATCAGCTATTCGGAATTTCTCCGAGTTATCACGAGTGGTGAGCATGAGTCTCGAAATCCTACGAATCTAGTTTAGGATAGATATTGATAGGGGAGGGTTTAAGGATTAAGGATATTTGTAATGTGTGCCCCTATTTACTTTGTGCCGTTCGTTCCTCGTTTCCCTAAGATCGACTATATAACTGTTTGTAAGATTGTACTGTCATTAATCTGTGCTTATGACATGTATTTCATAATCTTAAGTATCATGCAATAAAGATTTTCCATTTCGTACCATTCAAACCAAGTCTACATGAGTTTCATCTCCATTACTGCTCTCGCATCTAAGTCCAGTGTCTAGAACCGTAAGGGAGAGTGATTCGAACCACTCACAGGTGTGTCTAGTGTTCCCAGACTGGCTGGAGACCAGAACAGGCAACAAGGCCTAGACCCGCACTGACATACAGGCTGCACAGAGCCGCGTGAATCTCACAGGCTGCGAGACACGCAGGGTCAGAATCCCTTACACGCTAAACGGGCGGTATTGCGTTTGCTGCCTGTTACACACGCCGCTTATTGAAGTCAATGGAGCTGAACGTCGGCCGTGGAGCTTAACAGGCGGCCGATTGTCTCTCGCCCCCTTTCGCGCTCCCGCGCAAGACGAATTTCTGCCCCCACATGTAGTTTGCATGAGCATCAGCAGCCCCAGTGATCAGAGTTCTCTCCATCCAGGCATCATATTCAACGGTTTCAATCACCTGTGAGTCTTCTCTCATTTGTTGAAAGAATATAAGGCAAAGGCAGCTTCCACTGAAACGTTAACGCTGTTCCTCTCTCCACAGATGTTTGATGTCGTGTATGTGGACTTTAGCAAGGCTTTTGATGAGGTTCCCTCATTGAACTCCATCTGCCACAGGTTTGCCCACTTAAGTTGCAATGAAACACTGGAGTATGGGTGGACTTGTTTTGCTGGCCTAAGGTGCACGTGAACAACACAAGACACATGGGGTGAAACTTACTGGAATCACCTGTAGATCTACAACGATCAGCCAACTCTAAACTCTCCAGTCCAAACAATTCAACGATAGTGTTGTGTTTCAGAATGTTTGTACATTTTTCCACAGAAAGCTGTAGAAAGGATATGATTTATATTGAAGTATTGCTTTTAAGTTAATGTGAGATTTCAGAAAGGTTTAAAATCCATTTTGCAACCACATGCTAAAGAACATAAGAATTAGGAGCAGGAGTCGGCCATTCGGCCCCTCGAGCCTGCTCCGCCATTCAATAAGATCATGGCTGATCATCTACCTCATCTCCACTTTCCCGCCCGATCTCCGTAGCTCTTGATTCCCCGAGAGTCCAAAGGAGCTGGTACAAAAATGGAATCGCTATGTTGGTGAGCAATAATAAGCAACCATTGGCTATAGATTCAGAGACGATAAGAGGAAACTTTTTTTTTAACGCATCGAGTTGTTGTGATTTGGACCGTGCTGCCTGAAAGGGCGGTGGGAGCAGATTCAATGGTAACATTCAAAAGAGAATTGAAGGAGAAAATACTTGAAGGAGAAAAAAAAAAATTACAAGGGCTATGGTGAGTGGGCAGGGGAGTGGGATTAATTTGATAACTCACCAAAGAGCCGCAAAGGCACATTGGGCCGAATGGCCTCCTTCTGTGCTGTATCATTCTATGATTAAAACTGTTACCCTTAACAATCTGAGACAACAGGGGTTCATCATCTCATTCTAGGAGGCATTCACACTTGAGAATGGAGTGAGAACTGAAGTCATGCGTACACAAGCGTGAGGTAGTCTAACCAGGCCAGTACAAAGCGAGTTGTACGAAAGGCTGATATTTAAAGATATTTAGTCGACGAGAATCATATACATATAAATTCAAGTGTAGCCATTGACCAACTAATATTACCCATAATTACTCCTGGGTAACTAAAATACTAAGACTTGTTCAGAATGCAGCTGCGAGGACAGTCAAAAGCAGTTTTGACTAAGCTTTGATAACAAACAGCCACAGGCTGAAGGTTAAATTGCTAAAAAAATATATTATGATGCTAAGTAGAAATTAGAAATTCGCTTACCAAAACTAATTGCAACAATATTTAAAGGATAATTAGTATAAGGACATAAAATGAGAGAGAACATGAAAGTTAAGGTATTTATCTGGTAGATTAAAGTGAGATAGTCTGGATACCTCAAGACTAGTGAAACAGCGCTGGTATGGGCCCTTGGTATAAAGACCTTGTACCAGGGAGGCTATGAAATGAAAGAGATATGGTAAATTCCAATGGGGTGAAAAACTATAAACCAGATAACAAGACAGCAGGATTGGGTTGACGGAAAAATACTGGAAAGGCGGGATGCTACCTTAGTCTGAGTGACAAGGGTATTTTGACCATTAGAACCAATTAAAAAAGGTGATTTTGTTAAAGACCATATATGGACTCTGGCCAAACCAACTTTTGATAAGAAAAGGGTTAAAACCTCGATACTCAAAGAACAACTTTACACAGACGTACTGTGAGAACAAAGGAATAGACTTAAGACGACGTCATCTGTGTCTGAGAGGTTCCAGAGACCAAGGACTGCGAGCTACTCATTAAAACTATTGCCTTTTGTTAAGTATTGATTACGCTGTAAGTTTAATAAATCCTGATCTATTGCTCAAACATACTGGCTGCTGCCTATTGATGTCTTGTCCAAGAACTCAGAGATCGTTAAGATCTTACAGAGTCGAGTATTTATTTAGCGGAGACAATAAAGGGATTCCTAGTGAGGGTATTACTGCTAAATAACTCTGGGTTATGCAACCGAAGACGTACGCTAACTAAATGAGACATACAGTGGGTAGCTGGCACAACAGTTAAATCAGAAACAGAGCTTTAAAAAAATCCCCAACTGCACCAAGGATTTTCTTGTACTGTGTTATCCATTTGGAGAGCACTTTAATGTTAGATGCGCGTTGCCTATTTGCTCTGCTTTTCAGCTTGTAGGAGCTGATAAGCAAGTCAATCCAGGCTTTCTGGCAGGTGAAGATTTCGTTCATCAAATGATGACACGATAGGATAGAACGATAACATTGATAAATGTGAATGCTGTCGCAGCTTCGGTGTCGGCTGTCTTCGGGTCTGAAGCGGAATGCTGAAAGTGATAAAGGGAATGACAGCCCTGCCTATCTCTCTGCTATATCATTGTCATATCCTGCCAGCCCATCAGATGGAGATTAAGAGCAAAGTCAGCTGTTGCTGAACTTACACTGATTGTTCGGGGAAATGGTAGTTTGAGCTCACGGAAGATTCTCCTGTGGCAAACGCAGTGCTCCGAACGTGGCCCAATTGTGCACAATTAAACGTAATTCCTCCCAGATTTTTTTTACAAGGCAGAAGCTAAATTGTTCAAAATATCCTAGATATATTGACTGGCCATGTCCCAACCATACGTAAAGACACTTTCCTGTTGTGATTCACAGCCCATTCCAAAGCTAATTCTCGTGATCCGATATTTGCATATTCAACAACAACAACTTGCATTTATACAGCGCCTTTAACGTAGTAAAATGACCCAAGGCGCTTCACAGGAGCGATTATCAAACTAAATTTGACACCGAGCCATATAAGGAGAAATTAGGGCAGGTGACCAAAAGCTTGGTCAAAGAGGTAGATTTTAAGGAGCGTCTTAAAGGAGGAAAGAGAGAGGTGGAGAGGTTTAGGGAGGGAATTCCAGAGCTTATTATCAGCAGTCAATATCCATTAGATTGTATTTGAATTATTGTTGAATGACCAGGTCTATCAGCATTAACAGTCAATTTTATGCAGGAGATTATATTGTAATTGGAAATTAGGAAATGGCAGACCTACTAAATAGCTACTGTACTTGGTATCGTTCTTCACAGTAGATGAGACCCCGTATCTTGCAAAGCAAGCTCGGTTTGAAGGCGTCTCTTAGATCCAGTACACTAACATATATCCATCCGTCTGTCACGGTAAGCCTGGTGGAGCAGCCTGCCAAGCCTGCCAGTGGCTTAGAATAAGATAGCACCTCACAGCACCCTATGTACATTCTGCCAGAGTCTGGCAGCTCCAACAGAGCTGTGCACACTCTGGAGGATGCAGTTAATGAGCCTCAGTGGAAGTCACAGTGAAAAGGCGAAGAGTGCAAGTAGTGACGCGAGAGGAGGAGCAGGAACTGGCTGCCTGGATCACCTCGTGGATGCCATCAATGAGCTCCTCCATTTTAGGGAATGCGGCAGAGTGGTCAAATTCGACAGCCGCGTCACAGTCCTGCTATCGTGTCAGCCAGTGACTCAGTGGGCGGCGCTCTCACCTCTGAGTCAGAAAAGTGAGAAGTCGCACAACACCAGGTTATAGTCCAACAGTTTTATTTGAAATCACAAGCTTTCGGAGCTGCTGCTCCTTCGTCAGGTGACTTCACCTGACGAAGGAGCAGCGGCTCCGAAAGCTTGTGATTTCAAATAAAACTGTTGGACTATAACCTGGTGTTGTGCGACTTCTCACTTTTGTCCACCCCAGTCCAACACCGGCATCTCCGCATCTGAGTCAGAAGGTTGTGGGTTCAAGTCCCGCTCCAGAGACTTGAGCACAAAAATTTAGACTGACACTCCCAGTGCAGTGCTGAGGGCGCGCCGCACTGTCGGAGGTGCCGTCTTTCGGATGAGATGTTAAACCGAAGTCCCGTCTGCTTTCTCAAGTGGATGTCAAAGATCCTGTGGCACTATTTGAAGAAGAGCAGGGGGAGTTCTTCCTGGGGCCAATATTTATTCCTCAATCAACAGCACAAAAAACAAATTATCTGGTCATTATCGCATTGCTGTTTGTGGGAGCTTGCTGTGCACAAATTGGCTGCAGCGTTTCCAACATTACAACAGTGACTACACTTCAAAAAGTACTTCATTGGCTGTAAAGCGCTTTGGGACATCCTGAAGGCGCTATAGAAACGCAGGTTCCTTCTTTCTTTTTACAATTCAAAGGGAAAGGAAATTAAGCTGCGGGCCCAGCTCAACAATGCATCAGCCACTTGTTTGATAAATCTGTGAGCAGCTTTCTTGATGAACCATAGCACAATATGTAACGTTCTGTTGCTAAGTTGGTGTTTGAATTAATCCCTGCCACTGCATCAGATAATTGGGAGAATCCATTCAAATAGCTCAGCATCATCAAACAGCGAGCAGTTTATCGATATGGAACTTCATGTCCACCTGCACAGGATTGTCATTTTCAATCTCAAAACGCCTTTGTGCGAAGATGGGGTGCAAATTAATACAAAATCGAAATCTTCCTCGGTGGAAGTGCGGAAGCAGCTGAAACATTGGGCCAGAAATTTGGCTCTCCGGCTTCCTGCGGGTGCAAGCATCGCGCGCGTACTTACCTACCGCGCCTGCCGTTGTGCTTTGGGCCCACGAGGACTTTGGCTCCTGGGCCTCCTCCAGCTGCCGGCGCGCAGTGCTTGCGTATCCCGGGGGCGCAGTTAGTTCGAAGCGTCCCCATGGAGAGCCAATCCTAACAGGGCATTTTCATTCATAGATTTGACAGGAAGACCTGTCAAATCTATGAATAGAGATTGGCCCCTAAAACCACACTTAAACTTCAAATAATTTTTTTTAAAAACATCACATTTTTAAAATAACTATAAGTTACATAAATTAACTACTTTAAACAAAAATGTAATTTTTGAAAAATTAATTATACTTTTTAACGGGGCTAAAAATAAACCTACCTTTCTTTAAAGTATCTAAAAAAGATAAACCTGTTGAAAAAAATTTTAAATTGTAATTAATTAACCACTTACCTTGTTAAAAACAGGCCTTGCGCCTCCTTTTTAAATGTGCAGCTTCTCCATACTTACCTTCCCGGAGAACCCTGAAAAAAAACCTGAAGTTCGCTGCGTGTGCGCAGCCTCTCCCGCGCACGCGTTCGACTTCTGAACCCCTCCCTTCAGGGGAACGGAAGTTCCGGTTTCCCGCGCATGCGCAGTGCATGCAGGAAACCGGCACTTCAGGTGGCCTTACGGGTGAGCACACAGCGCATACTCACCCGACAACAGCCGAATTTCTGGCCCAGCATTTTCAAAATAAAGTCTGAGGCCTAGAAATCCGATGACCCGAAAAGAGCGTTATCGGGTCGGCCGCCCGTTATACTGAACATCAGGCACCCCGCGTATACCGGCCGGCCGATCCGATACCGCCCGTTTTGCACCAGCGCCTGAGACGAATTTCTAGGCCTGAGACTCGAATGCTCAGAGGTAATCGATTTGCTAAATGGCTTCAAAGAACCAACCAAACCATTGACCTGAGCTTTGATACTACCAAGATTTTCTTAAAAACCACTGTCACTATGGAGATGGGTGATAGTGCGGGAAAGTGGAGTTGAGATCAAAGATCAGCCGCGATCTTACTGAATGGCGGAGCAGGTTTGAGGGGCCGTACGGCCTGCTCCCTCTCCTGCTGCTGATTCTTATGGTCTTGCATTCTTATTCTAAGGGTTCGTTCCATGATCCTGTGAGCCCAGTGGGGAGCCGTGCTCACAAGAGGGACCGTGACTACAACAGGTCAAAGCTGAGCTGCGCTCCCCGCCGAGGACGGCTTCTGCGCTGGGAGGGCGGGTTGGTGGAATCACCACTGCAATGTTTAACACGACTCAGTTCGACGCACTTTGATGGCTCCGTTCTGCGATCAAGTACCAGGATTTGATCCAAATCTGAACAAACTGGAGTGTGATTGTGTATAAATTTTGTCAAACGTAATTTTAAAAATATTGGCCCGTATTTTACGATGCCTACGGGTGGGTACGGGCTGTGTACACACCCGTAGGGACCTCAGAAATGCCGGTTTCAGGAATGCCAAGCGCATGCGCTGAAAACCGGCATTTCCGATCTGTCAAGAATTCTCTTGACAGATCGGACACCTGCCCTAGAGAAGGGCCTCTGCGGGGGGAGAGTTCCGCTTTCTGCAGAGCCTCCGCCCGCTGAAAACCCTTAGAAATCTTACGCCTGGTAAAAGCCTGCGTGAGGCCTGCTTTTACCAGCATAAGAGTTGAAAAAAAGTTTTAAAAAAATTTTCACTCATTTATCATTTAAAAATACTTTAAAAAAAGTAAGTTTAAATTTTTGTTTAAAATATTTAAGTTATTGTAATTGCAACTCATTTTAAAAATGTGATATAAAAAAAAATTATTTAATGTTTTAGTGTGTTTTTGGGGTGATCTCCATCCATATATTTGACAGGTCTATCTGTCAAGTGTGTGAAGGGAGATTCCCTTCTCCTATTGGCTCCCCATGGCCCACGTGATCCCAGGGACGCTTGCGAACCGTCTGCGCCCCTGAGATACGTGGGCCCTGCGCACTTTGAGTTGGAGAGGCCCAGGAGCGGAAATGTCTGGACCTTGGGAGCCCTCAGGTAAGTCCGTAGATTTTTTCCAGATCGGAGGCCTCTGCACGCAGGAAGTCTCCGATCGGAAAATACAGGGCCGATGTAACTGATTTGGAATGGTGGGGGGTTGCTGGGAAATGGCAACCGATTTGTTTGTGTTGGGTTTTGCTCTCAGTCTTCCTACCCCCTCAAAAAAGTGTAGAAAAGATTAGCAAAAATTGGGGGAAAAAAGCCCAATTTTTACTTGTTTTGGCCTTGCTAAAGGTTTATTAAGGAACTTGTACAATATTTTGCAGTTGCAGAATCAAATCAAAAAGTGAGCACGTTACTCTAGGTCAAACCTAAAGTTAATGAGCTTAATGAAGGAAAAAAAATTTTGAGATTTTGGCACAGCAGGAGACGTGAATAGACTTTCGGATGAGACGTTAAACTGAGGCTCCGTCTGCTCTCTCGGGTGGACGTAAAAGATCCCACGGCCACTATTTCGAAGAAGAGCAGGGGAGTTCTCCCCGGTGTCCTGGGGCTAATATTTTATCCCTCGACCAACATCACTAAAAACAGATTATCTGGTCATTATCGCACTGTTGTTTGTGGGAGCTTGCTGTGCGCAAATTGTCTGCCGCGTTTCCTACAGTGACTACACTTCATAAAGTACTTCATTGGCTGTAAAGCGCTTTGAGACGTCCGGTGGTTGTGAAAAGCACTGTAGAAATGCAAGTCTTTCTTTCTTTCTTTCTCTTCTCTCGCATAAGAATTCTCTGCCCGAGAACATGAGTGTAGCAGCAACTGATGAATATATATTACAGTGGAGGTGGAGAGGGCAGCTTACGAGTGTCGAGGGCGCAGGAGGATCACGGCTCATTGAGGTATAATAATAGTAATTAATTTTATTGTTCGGCAGAGCTATTGTGTATGTGTTGAATGTGTTTCACTGTCATAGTTGTGCTTGTGTGTAATTACCTTCGCTGCACCATACAACTTAGCATTCACAGGTCATCGATGTTTTCCTTTGCAGCCACTATAGTGGTTGCCATTTCCCTCACGCTGTACTGTAGTCTGATTCATTCAACATCATGAGTGTCAGAGTTAGCAGCGCTCATCTCTGCAATGCGAAATATGAAGTTACTCTGAACAACAACAAAAACAACAACAACAATTTATATTTATTTAGCACCTTTAACGTACGAAAACGTCCCAAGGCGCTTCACAGGAGCGTTAGCGGAAAAAAAATTTTTTGACACCGAGCCTTATAAGGAGAGGTAGGTTTTAAGGAGCGTCTTAAAGGATGAAAGAGATGTGGAGAGGTGGAGAGGGAATTCCAGAGCTTAGAGCCCAGGCAGCTGAAGGCAAGACCGTCAATGGTGGAGCGATTAAAATCGGGATGTTCAATAGGCCAGAATTAGAGGAGCGCAGAGATCACAGACGATTATAGGGTTAGAGGATGTTAGAGATAGGGAGAAGGGACGAGGCCATAGAGGGATTTGAAAACAAGGATGAGGATTTTGAAATCGAGGCGTTGCTTAACCGGGAGCCAATGTAGGTCAGCGAGCACAGGGGCGATGGGCGAACGGGACTTGGTGTGAACTCACAAATACAATACGATCCTTCCTAGCATTTCACCCACAATAGTACGCTTGAAGGTCATGACATTGCTCATATTGTGTTGATGCTCCAATACTCTCACTTTGAAGGTGGACGCACTTATCTACATAAATAGTCTGGGCCTTAGGCCACGTAAAATCACTTTCAATCCATCATTTGTCCCTCTAAATTTCTCTCTCTCTTTTCTGTGTCAGCCATGGCTCAGTGGGCAGCACCCTCACCTCTGAGTCATGAAGGTTGCAGGTTCAAGTCCCACTCCAGAGACTTGAGCACATAATTTAGACTGACACTCCCAGTGCAGTACTGAGGGAGCGCTGCACTGTCGGCAGGTGCCGTCTTTCGGATGAGACGTTAAACCGAGGCCCCGTCTGCTCTCTCAGGTGGACGTAAAAGATCCCATGGCCACTATTTCGAAGAAGAGCAGCGGAGTTATCCCCGGTGTTTTGGCCAATATTTATCCCTCAATCAACATCACAAAAAAACAGATGATCTGGTTATTATCACATTGCTGTTTGTGGGAGCTTGCTGTGCGCAAATTAATTGTCGCATTTCCTACATTACAACAGTGACTACACTTCAAAAGTATTTCATTGGCTGTAAAGCACTTAGGAAGTCTTTGGGTCGAGAAAGGTGCAAAATAAATGCAAGTCTTTTTTTCTTTTAAACTAAACTCAGCCATTGGAGTTCTTGTTATTTGACTAACTTGTGGAGGTGCAGGTAGCTATGTATCTGAGCTAGTTCTTGGTGCGCGGTTGGTGTTTGTGTGCACAATTCTCGGGCCACCAGCAGGATTCATATCTTCCATCTATTTCATAAATGACTCATGCAATCAATACAAAAGCAAAATACTGCGGATGCTGGAAATCTGAAATAAAAACAGAAAATGCTGGAAAACACTCAGCAGGTCCGGCAGCATCTGTAGAGAGAGAAACAGAGTTAACGTTTCAGCTCGATGACACTTCGTCAGACCCTTGCACCCTTAACCATCAATATAGTATTTAAAAAAAAGCTTTTGTCGTTTGTTGACTGCATCGAAGGTCCATTCAGGAATTATTTCCATAAATTTCTAAATTAAAAAGTCAAAGGCAGATAACATAGCGTTCGCAGAGTAAGATGTACCGTTATGGTAGCTCTTCAGAATTGACCGCCACCATTTCATGGGGGAGAAATTCGGTATCGCCCCGTTTGGGGCGCGATTATCGGCCGGGCGCAAAGTTTAGCACCTGGCGCTAATTATCGTCTCCGACTGTAAACTTGGCTTTTATCGCCCCTGGAGGTGATTGGAGCGCTAAATCAGGCGCTACACACCTCTCTTAAGACTCTAACGCCGAGGAGCGAGGCGCTACCTCAGAGCGCTGGCGAAGCTCATGTGATGTCAGTCAGCAATGCAACACAGACACACTGGCGCCGGCCAATTCTTAAAGGGGAGGGTCGATCTTGCTCTCCACCCACACCCTGCTCATTGCAGCCTTGAATCTCGGCCTGGAGAGACCTGTACATCAAATCTGCTGGAAAGAACAATGGAGAGACCCAGGGAAAGAGCTCAGAGTGCAGCCCCCAAGTCTCTTCTAAATCGATGCAAGGAAGATCAAATAAAAAAGAACCTGCAAAGTGCTGCTCAGTACCCAAAACTCCTTCACACAGCGTTGAATCTCTTCTGCAGTCTCTCTCTCTCACTCAGAATGCGTGGGGAAAAAATTTCGCCGACAAAAAAAGGCAGGAAGCGGTCACCTTTAAAGAGCGCTCCCCCAGTCCCTTCCCGACTGCAAAACACTCCCCTCAACCTGTCGTTGCTAGCGGCAGGTGGTAAGACTGGGGGCGCCACTCAATATCTGTTCCGGGGCGTTGCGCACTCGACTGACGTCACGATCTGCAGGCACAGGAGATCGTGGTGGTAGTGTTTAGCGCCGCCGCAAAATGTCTAGTCAATTTCGTGAGCGGCGCAAACATCGCCGCGCACGGGCGCTAGTTGCTTTGCGCCCCATTAGCGCCCTCTTAAGGCGCTAACAGGAGGCGCAAACCAACCGAATTTTTCCCCCCATATCTTTACTGGCAACACTATTAATATTTTTAACATAGCTACCGGATATCCCATTGCCTTGTGCACGGTAAGACAGAGGACACACGGCTTTTATAAGGCTAGGAGTATCTGTCCATCTAAAGTACAATGTATTTTCTGTTGCCAAGGGGCAGCTGTGAGGAGGCAGATTCTGGGGTGATGTTTGAGGACTCCCAGCCCAGGGGAAATGGGAAGGTTCCACCCTGAAAACCGCGGGGAAAGACTTAGGGCTGGATTTTGCCATTGGTGGCGGCTTGGGGGCGGGTCAGGTGGTCGGCGGGTCATAGATACATAGATACATAGAAGATAGGAGCAGGAGTAGGCCATCCGGCCCTTCGAGCCTGCTCCGCCATTTAATGAGATCATGGCTGATCCTCCAATTCAGTATCCCGTCCCC
Organism: Squalus acanthias; assembly: GCA_030390025.1. NCBI lineage: Eukaryota > Metazoa > Chordata > Chondrichthyes > Squaliformes > Squalidae > Squalus > Squalus acanthias. The sequence goes on from CM059428.1 coordinate 6,154,491, forward strand.
GCCTTCTCTCCGTAACCCTTAACCCCTTTTGCCTGTAGAAATATATCTAATTCCCTCTTAAATATATTTAATGAGCTGGCGTACACTGCCCTCTGTGGCAATGAGTTCCACAGGTTCACCACCCTCTGAGTGAAGAAATTCCCCCTCATTTCTGTCCTAAATGGTTTAGCCCTTATCCTTAAATTATGTCCTCTAGTTCTGTTCTCACCCGCCAAGGGAAACATTCCTTCTGCATCTAGTCTGTCTAGACCTGTCAGAATTTTATACACTTCTATGAGGTCCCCTCTCAATCTTCTAAACTCCAGTGTGTACATCCCTAAACTACATAGTCTCTCCTCATAGGTCAATCCCGCCATTCCTGGTATCTGCCTGGTGAATCGCCGCTGCACCCCCTCCATGGCAAGAACATCTTTCCTCAGATGAGGCGACCAAAACTGTACACAGTACTCGAGGTGTGGTCCCACCAGTGCCCCGTACAGCTGCAGCAAGGTATCCCTGTTCCTGTATTCCAACCCTTTTGCTATGAAGGCCAGCATACCGTTTGCCTTCTTGACCGCCTGTTGCACCTGCATGCTCGCCTTCAGTGACTGGTGTACAAGAACACCCAGGTCTCTCTGTACTTCCCCCTCTCCCAATTTATTGCCATTTAAATAATAATTTGCCCTCCCGTTCCTGCACCCAAGGTGGATAACTTCGCACTTGTCCACATTATAGTGCATCTGCCATTTATCCGCCCAATCACCCAGTCTGTCCAAATCGCTCTGGAGCTTCCTGGTCTCCTCCTCTGAGCCCACCCCCCCTCCTAGTTTAGTGTCATCTGCAAATTTGGAAATGCTGCATCCGACTCCCTGATCCAGGTCATTAATGTAAATTGTGAACAGCTGGGGACCCAGGACAGATCCCTGTGGTACCCCACTTGTTACTGCCTGCCATTCAGAAAATGAGCCGTTTATTCCAACTCTCTGTTTTCTATCTGACAGCCAGTTCTCTATCCACGTCAATACTTTCCCCTTTATCCCATGAGCTTCAATTTTCCATGCTAATCTTTTATGTGGGACCTTATCGAAGGCCTTTTGGAAGTCCAGGTACACCACATCTACTGGCTCTCCCCCATCTATTTTACCAGTTACTCCCTCAAAAAATTCCAATATATTAGTCAAGCACGATTTACCCTTTGTAAATCCATGTTGACTCTGTCCTATCCTGTCCCCATTTGCTAAGTGCTCCGCTATTTCATCCTTAATGATGGACTCCAGCATTTTGCCCACAACTGATGTAAGGCTTACAGGTCTGTAATTACCTGCTTTTTCCCTACCCCCCTTTTTGAATAGTGGGGTAACGTTAGCTACCCTCCAATCCATGGGCACTGTTCCCGAGTCTAATGAATTCTGAAAAATCATACTTAGTGCATCCGCTATCTCTAGGGCCACCTCCTTCAGTACCCTAGGATGCATGTTATCAGGCCCTGGGGATTTGTCCGCCTTCAATCCCTTTAGCTTCCTTAACACCATATCCTTAGAGATATTGATTTGCGTCAGTTCCTCCTTTGCCAATGTCTCTATTTTTCCCGATATCCCAGGGAGGTTTTTTGTGTCTTCCTTCGTAAAGACTGACCCAAAGTATGCATTTAGTTGGTCTGCCATTTCCTTATTTCCCGTTATATATTCCCCCGTATCTGACTGCAATGGACCAACTTTGGTTTTCACCAGTCTTTTCCTCTTGATATACTTATAAAAGCTTTTGGAGTTAGTTTTTATATTTTCCGCCAGCTTGCTTTCGTAAGCTATTTTGCCCCTCTTGATTAAGCCCTTTGTCCTCCTTTGCTCTATCTTAAACTGTTCCCAATCTTCCACTCTGGCGCTTTTTTTGGCTATTTTATACGCCCTATCTTTGGATTTTATGCTGTCTCTAATTTCCCCTGTTATCCACGGTTGAGTCAGCTTTTTAGATTTCCTTTTATGCCAGATTGGGTCCCGCTCCCGCCTCCGATGTCAGGCGGGATAATTTAGCGATTTTGCCCTAATTGGGCAATCGATTCCCAGCGTGTGCGAACCCCTGGCCCAGTGAGTCTTTTGGGCCTGAAACTCGCCTCTGATGATGTCATTTCTCCAGCTGCATTTAAGGGCTCCAAGCAGCCTTGGCTCATTTTCTGCCGCTAGACTTATCTTTGCTACTCTTCTAACTGTTTGGTGCTCGTGAGATGTCTCAGTTCAAGGCCCAAGGCCTCACCACGTTTCGATGATGACTCTCTCCATGCTCTGGTGGAGGGAGCCAGAGCTCAAAAGGAGGTGCTCTTTCCTTCCTCTGGGAGGAAAATACCTCCCCACCAGACCAAAGCTGCAACCGGCACAAGAGGTCAGCTCCAGATCAATGTGCAGCAGAACCTGGCTGCAGGTGCCGAAAGCGGTTCAATGACCTTGTCCGCACAGGCAAAGTGAGTAGACCATCACCTTTACCCTCATTCTGCTCCCCACCTCCTCTCAGCACCAGCACTCTGCATTGTCAACCTACTCCTACACATCCCACTTTACCCTTCCATCCCTTGCCCCCTTAACCATTCCCTCTCTCTCTCTCTATGTACACAATCACTTCACTATTCGACTAAACTCAGGCCCCGTCTGCTCTCTCAAGTGGACATATAAGATCCCATGACACTATTTTGAAGAAGAGTGGGGGGGGAGTTATCCCTGGTGTCCTGGGAATATTTATCCCTCAACCAAGATTGCTGTTTGTGGGAGCTTGCTGGGTGCAAATTGATTAGTTCTTTCTTTCTTTTTTTTCTTTCTTTCTTCAACTTAGGTAGCTTGAGTAGGGTTGCTAACTCTGATTGGGCGCATTCCTTGGACGTTTCATCACATGACCTCCCGCCTCGAACCACCCCGCCCTCCCCACCCCACCCCCGCCATTGCTTCATCCTCCAGGCACACTGCCTTGTCCCTCACCAATTTACTTTCCCAATTCTATCAATATTTTTACTATAACTAATGGATATCTCATTGCATTGTGCACAATAAGACAGAGGACACACTGGCCAGAAATTCGGCTCTTGTCGGGTGAGTATGCGCTGTGTACTCACCCGTAAGGCCACCTGAAGTGTCGGTTTCACACATGCACTGCGCATGCGCAGGAAACCGGAACTTCCGTTCCCCTGAAGGGAGGGGTTCAGAGGTCGAACGCGTGTGCGGGAGAGGCTGCGCGCACGCAGCGAACTTCGTTTTTTTTTCAGGTTTCTCCGGGAGGGTAAGTATGGAGAAGCTGCACTTTTAAAAAGGAGGCGCAAGGCCTGTTTTTAACAAGGTAAGTGGTTAATTAATTACAATTTAAACATTTTTTCAACAGGTTTATCTTTTTTACATACTTTAAAGAAAGGTAGGTTTATTTTTAGCACCGTTTAAAAGTTTAATTAATTTTTTCAAAAATTTAAATTTTTGTTTAAAGTAGTTAATTTATGTAACTTATAGTTATTTTAAAAATGTGATTTAAAAAAAAAATTTATTTGAAGTTTACGTGTGGTTTTGGGGCTGATCTCTATTCATAGATTTGACAGGTCTTCCTGTCAAATCTATGAATGGAGATTCCCTGCTCCGATTGGCTCTCCATGGCCCACGTGATCCCAGGGGACGCTTCGAACTAACTGCGCCCCTGGGATACGCAAGCACTGTGCGCCGGCAGCTGCAGGAGGCCCAGGACCCGAAGTCCTCGTGGGCCCGAAGCACAACGGCAGGCGCGGTATGTAAGTATGCGCGCGATGCTTGCACCCGCAGGAAGCCGGAGAGCCGAATTTCTGGCCCACTTATAAGGCTAAGAGTATCTTACCAGAACCAAAACCAATGGCCTCGCCCCTCCCTATCTTTTTCACCTCCTCCAGCCCTACAACCCCCCGAGATATCTGCGCTCCTCCAATTTTCTGGCCTCTTGAGCATCCCTGATTATAATCGCTCCACCATTGGTGGCCGTGCCTTCAGCTGCCAAGGCCCGAAGCTCTGGAATTCCCTCCCTAAACCTCTCTGCCTCTCTCTCCTCCTTTAAGACGCTCCTTAAAACCTATCTCTTTGACCAAGCTTTTGATCACCTGCCCTAATTTCTCCTTATGTGGCTCGGTGTCAAATTTTGTTTGATAACGCTCCTGTGAAGCATCTGGGACGTTTTACTATGTTTAAGGCGTGACATAAATACAAGTTGTTGTGAGGTCCCTATGATTTTTCTCCTGGTTTTGCTTGCAACAGTGTCTTGGAGATCAATCTTCCATTCTTGGAGACTCCAGGGAAATCCGGGAAGGGTAGCCATTGGCAACCCTAGGCCCGAGCGGCTACCTGAATGCAGCAGTAGGCTTATCAACGTTTGCAAAATCAGGAGCCCATGACGCAAATAGGAAATTTTTGGACTCTAGGGGAATCGAGGGATATGGGAATCGGGCGGGAAAGTGCAGTTGAGGTCGAAGATCAGCCACGATCTTATTGAATGGCGGAGCAGGCTCGAGGGGCCGAATGACCTACTTCTCCTAATTCTCATGTTCTTAAGATGTACGGTCAGCTTTACAAGTAGCATATAATTCTTCTATGAAATCTCATCATGTGTTCTGCTTGTAGAAAATTCTGTAAATTAACTGGGACTCTTAAAATGCAAACTACAGTACTCCAATGTCTTGGAGTTTAGCTGATGAACCATATAGAGCAGGGAGGTCCTGGGTTTGATTCTGGTCTGTACTGAATTAGCTATCTTAGCAGTGGTGACAAAAGGGTTATTACAACTGGCCTTGGTGTTCATGGATTCGGGAGGATAAATTGGTCAGGGTTTTTTTTCATTTGCTTATGGGATGTGGGCGTCGCTGGCAAGGCCAGCATTTATTGCCCATCCCTAATTGCCCTTGAGAAGGTGGTGGTGAGCCGCCTTCTTGAACCGCTGCAGTCCATGTGGTGAAGATGCTCCCACGGTGCTGTTAGGGAGGGAGTTCCAGGATTTTGACCCAGCGACGATGAAGGAACGGCCGATATATTTCCAAGTCAGGATGGTGTGTGTGACTTGGAGGGGAACTTGGAGGTGGTGGTGTTCCCATGCGCCTGCTGCCCTTGTCCTTCTAGGTGGAAGAGGTCGCGGGTTTGGGAGGTGCTGCCGAAGGAGCCTTGGCGAGTTGCTGCAGTGCATCTTGTAGATGGTACACACTGCAGCCACGGTGCGCCGGTGGTGGAGGGAGTGAATGTTTAAGGTGGTGGATGGGGTGCTAATCAAGCAGGCTGCTTTGTCCTGGAGGTTTATGGACCGAGAATCATTCACCAGGAGCTCATCAAGAAGCAGTGTGCAAGGAGAAAACTGTTTCCACTGGCAGAAGGGTGGGTAACCAGAAGTCACACTGATTTAAGATAATTGGTAAAAGAAACAAGAGGGATGATGAGGAGAATTATTTATTTATAAACCCAGCGAGTTGTTGTGATCTGGAATGCACTCCCTGAAAGGGTGGTGGAAGCAAATTCAATAGTAACTTTCAAAAGAGAAAGCTACTGCTGAAATATCTCAACAGCAGTTACTGTACGTTAGATCATACTGGCACATTAATGGTTGGACAATTTTGGTGCGAGGGAGTGCAAAGTTGTAAAATGACCCCTCTTAACCTACCTTTATCAGCATAATAAGGAGGAGTGTCCTCCTTCTCAAATATTATTGCATTCTTCTTCTTCTTAGGCAGTCCCTCGGAACCGAGGATGACTTGCTTCCACACTAAAAATGAGTTCTCAGGTGACTGATGAGTCCAATGCGGGACCGACAGTCTCTGTCACAGGTGGGGCAGATGGTGGTTGAAGGGGCGGGTGGGTGGGGTGCTTGGGTTGACGTGCGCTCCTTGCGCTGTTTGCGCTTGGCTTCCGCTTGCTCCCGGCGAAGAGACTCGAGGTGTTCGGCGCCTTCCCGGATGCTTCTCCTCCACTTTGTGCCGTCTTTGGTCAGGGATTCCCAGGTGTCGGTGGGGGATGTTGCACTTTTTCAAGGAGGCTTGGAGGGTGTCCTTGAAGCGTTTCCTCTGCCCACAAGGGGCTCTCTTGCCGTGTCAGAGCTCTGAGTAGAGCGCTTGTTTTGGGAGTCTCGTATCGGGCATGCGGACGATGTGGCCCGTCCATCGGAGCTGATTGAGCGTGGTCAAAGCTTCGATGCTGGGGATGTTGGCCTGAGCGAGAACACTGACGTTGGTGTGCCTATCCTGCCAATGGATTTACAGGATTTTGCGGAGGCAGCGTTGGTGGTACCTCTCCAGTGCTTTGAGGTGCCTGCTGTACATGGTCCATGTCTCTGAAGCATACAGGAGGGCGGGTATCATGTAAGGGGTTCGGTCGTAGGTGCTTGTGCGGGGTTAGGCATTCGTTGCCTAATACTATTGCTTGCTCTGGTCTCCGGCCAGCCTTGTTGCAATAAGCACCTGTGAGTGGTTCGACCCACTCGCCCTTACGGTTCTAACACTGGACTTAGGCGCGAGAGCAGTAATGCAGAGAAAACTCAAATAGACCCGGTTGAATAGTACGAAATGGAAATCTTTATTGCATAACGTCCAAAATCATGAAGTACATGTCATAGGCACAAATTAACGATAGTACAAGTATACATACATTCATAAAACTTGGTCTAGGGTAATGAGGAACGCACGGCACATCGTAAAAAGGGGAACACATTATATTTATCCTTAATAAAACCACCCTCCCCTATCAATACCTACACTAACCTAGATTTGTAGGATCGGGAAACATGCTCACCACTCGTGATACTTCGGAGAATTTTAAAGTAAGGCACTCGGCTCGTTTCGCTGCAGTTCTTTCTTGTATTTTCGGGCGCGGTCGGGGTTTACTGACCGTGGCGGTACGTGGATTCTTCTCCTCTTCTTCTCGTCTCGTCTCGTCTCGTCTCTTCGGGCCTTCGGGTCCAGACACCGTTTACCGACTCTCGGGATGGTGCACCCGGTCACTGGCCTTCGTCGAGGCGGCTCGTTCCATTCGAGCTCCACCCAACATAGTCAACAGAGTCCAGAGAAAAACAGAAAGCTGCTCGTCCAGCAGAGCGATACCCGAGGATCAGAATAGGAGAATAAAAGTTCAGCAGTCATCAGCGAGATAAAACAGTCAAGAGACCGATGGACATTTGTCGTCTATAGTTTTAGTGCTGGGTTCCCTTATCTCCCGCCCAAATCTTGATGTTTGTCCTTTGTGTAAGACTGGTGCACAAAACTCCCAGCATGGGGCGATTCTTTCCTTTAATGGGTTTCAGTAGCACCTTAAACTGGCCAACTATCCGTTAATGTTTTCCCCATTGTCGAACCGGCTAGGAGTCTCCCTGACTGGTTTTGGGGCCTCCTCGAATACTGACTTAATCACCCGAGAATGGCTCTCTCTCATTGTAGAGCCATGGGGAATTTGCGTATTGATGTATCTGGATGGGCCTCCGATTGCCCATTACAATGGTCCTTACTTGTGCATGGAAAATGATTCCAGCACTTATATCTTTGCTATTGTGTCGAATGCAGACAGGTTGCATCCTGTCTTTATCAGTGTTTGCTGCGTATCAACCAATCTTATACTGAAATGTTTATTCGAACGCCATCTTGTCTGCCCACTGAAAATTCTGGAAGCTTCTGCCACGAGGCGCGGCGGCCATTTTACAGGCTTCTGTGTCCTGTTTAATCATGACAGCATTTCGTTGAAATAAAACTGATGAAACGAATCTGCTTTATCTCGTTATTTCGAATCGCGATAATTGCGAATTTTACAATCACTACTGCTCTGTAGACTTTGCTGGCTTTGAGGTCCTGGTCTTCAAACACTGTCTTCTTTCAGGCGACCGAAGGCTGCACTGGCACACTGAAGGCGGTGTTGGACTTCATCATCGATGTCTGCCCTTGTTGACAGTTGGCTCCCGAGGTATGGAAAGTGGTCCACGTTGTCCAAGGCCTCGTCATGGATTTTGATAATCGGGGAGCATTGCCCAATAGCAGTCAGCTATCTTTATCAATACAGGATACATTTTTGCGGGCAGTGCAGGTTTGAACCAGCAGAAAAAGCTTTCCAATGTTTTCTGAACATAAGAAAATAACGCCCAGCAGGACATAACACAGCAAATATTCTGTGACATTCTGCAATAGACATCATTATTAACCAATTACAGGATAACCTTTTGGTGCAAGCACTCACTACTCAGAACATATTTTGGCATAATTTGTCTCAACTGAGAAATCCCTGCCAATCAGTTTAAATTACTTAAACTGCATAATGAATGAGAGTTCAGATGATTGCTTCTCGTTCTGTGGTCAGTCATCTGACAGAATAAGGAAAAAAGAATTATCTCAAGACTATGAAAGTTTACTGTCGAAGCTGTACCAGAAAGTTGAATAGACGGAGATTTGTAAACAAGCTAATCAAAGATCAGGAGGGTAATCAGTCAAAAAATCGACACCGAGCCAAAGAAAGATATTAAGAGGGGTGATTAAAAGCTTTGTCAAAGAGGTAGGTTTTAAGGAAGGTCTTAATGTATTTGCCCATTCACTCAACTTGTCTAAATAGCCTTGAAGCCTCTTTGCATCCTCCTCACAATCCCACCTAGTTTCGTGTCGTCAGCAAACTTGGAAATATTACATTTGGTTCCATCATCCAAATCAATGATATATATTGTGAATAGCTGTGGCCCAAGCACTGATCCCTGCGGTACCCCACTAGTCACCGCCTGTGGAGGCGGAGAGGTTCAGGGAGGAGATTCCGGTGCTTAGGGTCTAGACAGCTGAAGGCGCGGCCGCCAATGGTGGGGCAAAGGTCGTGGGGCTGAGTAAGAGGTCAGAGTTGGAGGAACGTAGAGTCCTCAGATGGTTGTAGGGCTGGAGCACATTAGAGAGACAGGGAGGAGCGAGGCCATGGAGGGATTTGAACGCGGGGAGGAGAATTTTGAATTTGAAGAATTCATGGAATGGGAGCCAATGTAGGTCAACGAGCACAGGGGTGATGAGTGAAAGGGGACGGTGCGGGTTAGAACGCGGGCAGCAGAGTTTTGGATGAGCTGAGGTGGGCGCAAGAAGGGAGGCATTGGAATAGTCGAGTCTGAAGGTAACAAAGGCATGGATGAGGGTTTCAGCAGCAGATGGGCCGAGGCGGGACGGAGAAAGACGACGTCACGGAGGTGGAAGTAGGTCTTTGTGATGGAGAGGATATGGGCTTAGAAGCTCAGCTCATAGGACGCCGAGGGTGTGAACAGTCTGGCTCAGCCTGTGACTGTGGCCAGGGAGGGGGATGGAATTGATGGCGAGGGAACAGAGTTTGTGACGGGGACCGAAGACAATGGCTTTTGGTCTTCTAAATGTGTAATTGGAGGAAATTGCGACTTAGCCAGGGCTGGAGGCGGTGCAACCAAGGTCCACTAGATTGATTCCTGGGATGAGAGGATTGTCCTATGATGAGAGATTGAGTAGAATGGGCCGATACCCTCTGGTGTTTAGAAGAATGAGAGGTGATCTCATTGAAACATACAAGATTCTGAAGGGGTTTGACAGGGTAGATGCTGTGAGGTTGTTTCCCCCTGGCTGGAGAGTCTAGAACTAGGGGGCATAGTCTCAGGATAAGGGGTCGGCCAATTAAGACTGAGATGAGGAGGAATTTCTTCACTCAGAGAGTAGTGAATCTTTGGAATTCTCTACCCAGAGGGCTGTGGATGCTGAATCGTTGAGTATATTCAAGGCTGAGAGCGATAGATTTTTGGATTCTAGGGGAATCGAGGGATATGGGGATCGGGCGGGAAAGTGGAGTTGGGGTCGAAGATCAGCCATGAAAGGCTCGAGAGGCCGTCTGGCCGACTCCTGCTCCTAATTCTTATGTTGTTATGTTCTTATGGAAGTCAGACAAACCGTCTGACAACACAGAGGCAGTGGTGCGGTTTAGAAAGGTGGTGCTGAGGTAGAACTGGGCGTCATCATTGTACATGTAGAACCTGAGGTCATGACTTCGGGCGATTGAATCTGCCGAAGGATCAGATCAATCAAGCCATGGCTCAATTGGATTCAAAAAATTAATAAAAATGATCAAAATGAAAAGAATAGCTTCCGTTTGTTGTAGATCTACCACAGATAACAGGCCGTAGATATCAGGGCATAGAATTTTGGTTATTATACCTGTTGATAGTCTGCAGAGAAACATTTATCCGTTTGCATCCTTTAATAGTAAGGCACAGAAGTTGTCATCACACACGTGAACATGTATAATTAATCCCAAAGCAATCCAGATTGGTACGAATGGGAATGTTTTCATAGTGTCAGCCGTGGCTCAGTGGGTAGCACACTTGCTTCTGAGTCAGAAGGTTGTGGGTTATAGTCCCACTCCAGAGACTGAACACAAAAATAACTAGGCTGACACTCCAGTGCAGTGCTGAGGGAGTGCTGCACTGTCGGAGGTGCTGTTTTTCAGATGAGCTGTTAAACCGAGGCCCCGTCTGCTCTCTCAGGTGGATATAAAAGATTCCATGGCACTATTTTGAAGAAGAGCAGGGGAGTTATCCCCGATGGCCTGGCCAATATTTAATCCCTCAATCAACATCACTAAAACAGATTATCTGGTCATTATCACATTGCTGTTTGTGGGAGCTTGCTGTGCGCATATTGGTTGCCGCGTTTCCCACATTACAACAGTGACTACACTTCAAAAAGTACTTCATTGGCTGTGAAGCGGTTTGGGACGTCTTGAGGTCGTGAAAGGCGCTATATAAAGGCAAGTCTTTCTTTCTTTTTATAAATAAATCTGCATCTGAATTTCCATTCCCATTGAGAATTAATTCGTAACCAATGCCCTATTCCTCGAAAGCTTGGGTTTAATCTTGAACATAATTATTCAAGAAAGTTGTTAAGGCGGTTGGTAAAATTCAACATAAAGAATATTTGCTTGTTTCCACTGAAGTATCAAAATGAAATTCTGACGATAATTAAGTAGAACTAAAGGTATTACTCGATGTAAAAATAGCAAAGTAAAAAACAAAATTGGAACGCTTGGAACAGGTTTGATTATCTCACATAGCACTGTCAAGATGGAAAAGGTTGAGTGAAGATGACTACTGAAAAAGTAATTTTGTACGTGTCTCTTACTGAATACAATATTGAGAAGTCGCACAACACCAGGTTATAGTCCAACAGTTTTATTTGAAATCACAAGCTTTCGGAGCTGCTGCTCCTTCGTCAGGTGAAGTGAAGGAATATGAATCGGCAAAGCATATATAGACAGATATGCTGTCTATATATGCTTTGCCGATTTGTATTCCTTCACTTCACCTGACGAAGGAGCAGCAGCTCTGAAAGCTTGTGATTTCAAATAAAACTGTTGGACTATAACCTGGTGTTGTGCGACTTCTCACTTTTGTCCACCCCAGTCCAACACCGGCATCTCCACATCATGAATACAATATGTTTGAGATCCATTGGCTGCTGTAAACACTGGCAGAGTTGAAACAATGCCAGAAGAACAAAAGGGGGCCAGTCTAACATACAACACAAAGGCTGCACTTTTTGAAACAAATGAGAGTTCCAAGTTGTTTTATTTTACATAAACGCTTGCAATGATTTTTGTTCATGGTGCTGTGGAAGGAATGGCAGGGATCAGACTGAAACTGGAGTCACTGGAAGAAGTTTAACAAATTCAGCAATATAGTGGCTATACAAAGTAGACAGGAACTAATTAATAAGAACATAAGAATTAGGAGCAGGAGTCGGCCATACGGCCCCTCGAGCCTGCTCTGCCATTCAATAAGATCATGGCTGATCTTCGACCTCAACTCCACTTTCCCGCCCGATCCCCATATCCCCATATACATTCCATTGAGAAATAAAAACATCACGGGTAAAGTGATCCATCTGTGGCTAACTAAAGAAGTTAAGGATAGTATTAGATTAAAAGAAGAGGCTTATAATGTTGCAAAGTATAGTATTAAGCCTGAGGATTGGGAGAGCTTTAGAGGATGACCAAAAAATTGATAAAAAGGAAGAAAATAGAATACGAGAATAAACTAGCAAGAAATATAAAAACAGATTGTAAGAGTTTCTACAAGTATGTGAAAAGGAAGAGAGTAGCAAAAGTAAACATTGGTCCCTTAGAGGCTCAGACAGGTGAAATTATAATGGAAAATAAGGAAATGGCACAGACTTTAAACAAATATTTTGTATCTGTCTTTACAGTAGAAGACACAAAAAGTATACCAAAAATAATGGAGAACCAAGGGGCTAATGAGAGTGAGGAACTTAAAGTCATTAATATCAGTAGAGAAAAAGTACTTGAGAAATTAATGGGACGAAAAGCCGACAAATCCCCGGACCTGATGGCCTACATCCTGGGGTTCTAAAAGAGGTGGCTGCAGAGATAGTGGATGCATTGGTTGTGATCGTCCAAAGTTCCCTGGATTCTAGAATGGTCCCAGCAGATGGCCTACTCCTGCTCCTAATTCTTATGTTCTTATCCCTTGATTCCCAGGCGATATATTTCCAAGTCAGGATGGCGTGTGACTTGGAGGGGATGCTGGCTTTAATCCTGCAAAGGTTGCATTCTATTGGCCAGTTCAGGAGTTGGCTGACTGAACGAATAAACCTTGCTTGTTGGCTTCTGAAAGTTGAGCACATTTTTAGAACTGGCATTTGACCTTACCATTTCTCACAAATTCCCAGCTCCGTGAGAGATTTTCTTTAGATAATGAATTTTCCATCGCAGCTCCATCAGCTGTTTGGTATTAAGTGTAACGAACGAGAAGAATGTGAATGATTTTGTTTAACCAAGGCTTCCTTACCCTTTAAACAGATTCGTACAACTGGAGACAGTAATGTGCTTGATAATTCACTTCATTTACTGACTAAACATTAATCTGAAACACCCTAACCAACCATACAGATTAGCGCACATCTGAGCATCTGTCTGAGACTGAACCACACTGTTCGCAACCTTGGTGTTATATTTGACCCTGAAATGAGCTTCCGACCACATATCTGCACCATAACCAAGGCCGCCTATTTCCACCTCCGTAACATCGCCCGTCTCCGCCCTTGCCTCAGCTCATCCGCTGCTGAAACCCTCATCCCTGCCTTTGTTACCTCTAGACTTGACTATTCCAACACACGCCTGGCCGGCGCCTCCCACGCTCTACCCTGCGTAAACTTGAGGTCATCCAAAACTCTGCTGCCTGTGTCCTAACTCGCACCAAGTCCCGTTCACCCATCACCCCCTGTGCTCGCTGACCTACATTGGTTCCCGGTTAAGCAACGCCTCAATTTAAAAATTCTCATCCTTGTTTTTAAATCCCTCCATGGCCTCACCCCTCCCTATCTCTGTAATCTCCTCCAGCCCCACAACCGATCCCCCCCACCCCACACTGGAGATATCTGCGCTCCTCCAATTCTGGCCACTTGAGCAATCCCGATTTTAGTCGCTCCACCATTGGTGGCCGTGCCTTCAGCTGCCTGGGTCCTAAACTGTGGAATTCCCTCCCTAAGCCTCTCCACCTCTCTACCTCTCTCTCCTCCTTTAAGACGCACCTTAAAACCTACCTCTTTGATCAAGCTTTTGGTCACCTGCCCTAATTTATCCTAATGCGGCTTGGTGTCAAATTTTGTTTGATATTCGCTCCTGTGCAGCGCCTTGGGACGTTTTACTACGTTAAAGGTGCTATATAAATACAAGTTGTTGTTGTAAACAGATTCGTACAACTAGAGACAGCAATGTTTCATAAGTCACTTAATTTATTACCAACTAAACATTAAACACCCTAAACAACAAAACATTAATCTTAAACATCCTAACTAACCACACATAACAGCACACGTTAGCCCTACGTCCAAATGTTACTGTGCGTAGATTTAATGAGAAATCATGAAGATGGCTTCTCCAAGCCTCCCAGGGTTTCCTTCTTTCTTCTCTCTCTAACCAAGTTAAAAATGGCATCGGTCCTATACCGTTTGGTTTCTGGTTCTCTTCTGTCGAATGAAACCCGTACCTCGTGTTTTACAACTACCCGTTTGTTTCAAATAGTTTACCAAGCAGAGACGAGAGGTCTCATTCGTCACCACTTTTCTTATTCAAAAGCAAAATACTGCGGATGCTGGAAATCAAATATATACAGAAAATGCTGGAAACACACAGCCGGTCAGGCAGCATCTGTGGAGAGAGAAACAGAGTTAACGTTTCAGGTCGATGACCTTTCGTCAGAATTGGAAAATGTTAGATATGTAGCAGATTTTAAGCAAGTGCAGAGGCAGTGAAAGGGGGGCAGGGGAGGAAAGAACAAAAGGGAAGGTCTTTTTTTTTTAATTATTCGTTTATTGGATGTGGGCGTCGCTGGCAAGGCCAGCATTTATTGCCCATCCCTAATTGCCCTTGAGAAGGTGGTGGTGAGCTGCCTTCTTGAACCGCTGCAGTCCATGTGGTGAAGGCGCTCCCACAGTGCTGTTAGGGAGGGAGTTCCAGGATTTTGACCCAGCGACGATGAAGGATCGGCGATATACTTCTAAGTCAGGATGGTGTGTGACTTGGAGGGGAACTTGGAGGTGGTGGTGTTCCCATGCGCCCGCTGCCCTTGTCCTTCTAGGTGGAAGAGGTCGCGGGTTTGGGAGGTGCTGCCGAAGAAGCCTTGGCGAGTTGCTGCAGTGCATCTTGTAGATGGTACACACTGCAGCCACGGTACGCTGGTGGTGGAGGGAGTGAATGTTTAAGGTGGTGGATGGGGTGCCAATCAAGCAGGCTGCTTTGTCCTGGATGGTGGCGAGCTTCTTGAGTGTTGTTGGAGCTACACTCATCCAGGCAAGTGGAGATTATTCCATTACACTTCTTACTTGTGCCTTGTAGATGGTGGAAAGGCTTTGGGGAGTCAGGAGGTGAGACACTCGCCACGGAATACCTAGCCTCTGACCTGCTCTTGTTGCCACAGTATTTATGTGGCTGATCCAGTTAAGATTCTGGTCAATGGTGACCCCCAGGATGTTGATGGTGGGGGATTCGGCGATGGTAATGCCATTGAATGTCAAGGGGCGGTGTTTAGACTCTCGTTTGTTGGAGATAGTCATTACTTGGCACTTCTGTGGGCCGAATGTTACCTGCCACTTATCAGCCCAAGCCTGAACATCGTCCAGGTTGTTGCATGCGGGCATGGACTGCTTCATTATCTGAGGAGTTGTGAATGGCACTGAACACTGTGCAGTCATCAGCGAACATCTCCATTTCTGACCTTATGTTTGACGGAAGGTCATTGATGAAGCAGCTGAAGATGGTTGGGCCTTGGACACTGCCCTGAGGAACTCCTACAGCGATGTCCTGGGGCTGTGATGATTGACCTTCAATCACCACAACCATCTTTCTTTGTGCTAGGTATGACTCCAGCCAGTGGAGAAGTTTTCCCCCGATTCCCATTGACTTCAGTTTTATTAGGGCTCCTTGATGCCACACTCGGTCAAATGCTGCCTTGATGTTAAGGGCAGTCACTCTCACCTCACCTCTGGAATTCAGCTCCTTTGTCCATGTTTGGACCAAGGCTGTAATGAGGTCGGGAGCCGAGTGGTCTTGGCGGAACCCAAACTGGGCATCGGTGAGCAGGTTATTGGTGAGTAAGTGCTGCTTGATAGCACTGTCGATGACACCTTCCATCACTTTGCTGATGATTGAGAGTAGACTGATGGGGCGGTAATTGGCCGGGTTGGATTTGTCCTCCTTTTTGTGGACAGGACATACCTGTCTGCGATAGGGTGGAAGGCAGGAGAGATTAAATGACAAAAGGGATAAGAACATAAGACGTAGGAGCAGGAGGTGGTCATTTGGCGCCTCGAGCCTGCTCCGCCATTCAGTAAGACCATGGCTGATCTGGTCTTGGCCTCAACTCCACTTCTCTGCCCGCTCCCCATAACCCTTGACTCCCTTATCGTTCAAAAATCTGTCTATCGCCACCTTAAATATATTCAATGACCCAGCCTCCACAGCTCTCTGGGGAAGAGAATTCCAAAGATTCACGACCCTCTGAGAGAAGAAATTCCTCCTCATTTCCAATTTGAAAGGGTGCCCCCTTAGTCTGAAATTATGCCCCCTAGTTCTAGATTCCTCCACAAGGGGAAACATCCTCTCTGCATCTACCCTGTCAAGCCCCTTCAGAATCTTATATGTTTCAATAAGATGCCCTCTCATTCT
Source organism: Squalus acanthias (assembly GCA_030390025.1). Taxonomy (NCBI): domain Eukaryota; kingdom Metazoa; phylum Chordata; class Chondrichthyes; order Squaliformes; family Squalidae; genus Squalus; species Squalus acanthias. Next base: position 6,170,642 of record CM059428.1, read on the forward strand.
TCTAAACCCCAATGAGTATAGGCCCAACCTGCTCAACCTTTCTTCATAAGATAACCCCTTCGTCTCCGGAATCAACCTCATGAACCTTCTCTGAACTGCCTCCAATGCAAGTATATCCTTCCTTAAATAAGGAGACCAAAACTGTACACAGTATTCCAGGTGTGGTCTCACTAACGCCCTGTACAGTTGTAACAGGACTTCCCTACTTTTATACTCCATTCCCTTTGCAATAAAGGCCAACACTCCATTTGCCTTCCTAATTACTTGCTGTACCTGCATGCTAACTTTTTGTGATTCATGTACAAGGACCCCCAGATCCCTCTGTACCTCAGCATTTTGTAATCTCTCCCCATTTAAATAATAATTTGCTTTTTTATTTTTCCTACCAAAGTGCATAATCTCGCATTTTCCCACATTAAACTCCTTCTGCCAGATTTTGTCCACTCACTCAGCCTATCTATATCCCTTTGGAGATTCTTTGCGTCCTCCACACAATTTGCTTTCCCACCTATCTTTGTATCATCAGCAAATTTGGCTACATTACATTTGATCCCTTCATCCAAGTCATTAATATAGATTGTAAATGGTTGAGGCCCCAGCACTGATCCCTGCGGCACCCCACTAGTTACAGTTTGCCAACCTGAAAATTACCCATTTATCCCGACTCTCTGTTTTCTGTTAGTTAGCCAATCCTCTATCCATGCTAATATATTACCCCCAACCCCATGAGCTCTTATCTTGTGTAGTAACCTTTTATGTGGCACCTTATCGAATGCCTTCTGGAAATCCAAATAACCACATCTACTGGTTCCCCTTTATCCACCCTGCTCGTTACATCCTCAAAGAACTCCAGCAAATTTGTCAAACATGATTTCCCTTTCATAAAACCATGCTGACTCTGCTTGACTATATTATGATTTTCTAAATGTCCTGCTATCATTTCCTTAATGATGGACTCCAGCATTTTCCCAATGACAGATGTTAGGCTAACTGGTCGATAGTTGCCTGCTTTCTGTCTCCCTCCTTTCTTAAATAGGGTCGTTACATTTGCGGTTTTCCAGTCCGCTGGGACCTCTCCAGAATCCAAGGAATTTTGGTAGATTACAACCAATGCATCCACTATCTCTGTAGCCACCTCCTTTATGACTCTAGGATGCACGCCATCGGGTCCAGGGGACTTGTCCATATTTTGCCTAGTACTTTCTGTCTAGTGATAGTGATTGTTTTAAGTTCCCCCCCTCCACCCCAATAGCCCCTTGATTAGCCATTATTGGGATGCTTTTAGTGTCTTCTACCATGAAGACCGATACAAAATATTTGTTCAAGGTCTCCGCCATTTCCCTGTTTCCCATTATTAATTCCCCTGAATCATCCTCTCGGGGACCAACGTTTACTTTAGCTACTCTCTTCCTTTTTATATACCTGTAGAAGCTCTTACTGTCTGTTTTTATATTACTCTCATAAGCTATCTTCTCTCTCTTTATCATTTTTTTAGTCGTCTTTTGCTGCTTTTTAAAAATTTCCCAATCCTCTGGCCTTTCATGATGGTGCGAGGTAAAATGGGTTGGTAATGGGACAAGTGAAAAAATGAAAGATGGGTCCAGGGGACTTTACTTATTCATTGCCCCCCTAAACCATCCTCGGATGTTAAACAATCCTCTGATGTATACACTCATGGTATCCCCTGCTGTGATTAAAAAGCTTTTCTTAGCCGTTTTGAGAAGGGCTTTTGAGAAGAGAGAGAACAACAGGCATTTAAGAACATGACTTAAACAAATCCTTTTCATATGTTAGTTTTGCCTCTGTTAAAATTAATGTAAAAACATCGATATTCTTACAAAAGTCATTACTCTGTAACAAAGAGCTGGGTGCTAATTTTTAGCGAGAGTTTCATTGTTTCGTCCACGGGCGTATCTAACCTCAAACTAATCATAATCCACAATAGAAACTAAATCCTCATGGCTGCACTCCACATGGGCCCCTTGGACAGACTGAATATTTAATGGTGAGCTGGGGCAAAAGACAGACAGATTCTCAAAGCCGCAGAATCTTGATACGGTTTCAAGCCATTTCCCCAATGTTCTCCTGTAGCAGAAATTCCGGCAGAACAGAAATTCTGGCAAGATTTGCTGCTTGGCTACCCCAGTGTGGAGAACCTCAGGGAGACAAAGCTAACAAAGGAGAACAAAAAAAAACATTCGGCAACTGGCCCAACAGTTCCACAATTGAACATGCAAAAAAAAAAATGAAACACTGTACAAAAGAGCAAAACTACCCGTGGGATTATTATCCACAAAAGTGCATCTCACAGTACCGCTGACTCTAATACCCATTGTTTAAATATTGTACCTTGTATTGACATTACAATGTACAAATTCAGTCAATAACCTTCACAAATTGTTTAATTTATCCTCGGGATGTGGGCAAAGCCGACATTTATTGCCCGTCTCCAGTTGCTCTGAGTGGCTGATGAGGGAGCCGTTAAGAATCAACCACGTGGTGTGGGACTGGAGTCACGTATATTTATCTCTCAATCAACATCACTAAAACAGATCATCTGGTCATTATCACATTGATGCTTGTGGGAGCTTGCTGTGCGCAAATTGACTGCCGCGTTTCCTACATTACAACAGCGACTACACGTCAAAAAAAAGTACTTCATTGGCTGTAAAGCGCTTTGGGACGTCCGGTGGTCATGAAAGGCGCTACATAAATGCAAGTCTTTCTCGTCTATGCTCATTGGTGCCTCAGAATTGCGTATGTCCGTCATAGGAGCCCGAATTAACATATTATAACTAGGCCCCTGCCTGAAACGAAAAGTCATCTGGGCTGCTCGTATGAAGGCAGCAACAAAACCCCTTGTGGGTGGATTGGGACCAGTGAGTGTTTCACCTCGATCTTCGGGGTGCTGCTTGCCCACCTTTCCGAGCGGGCGGCGACCCTAAAAATCGGAATCCCGAACTCATGCGTCATGTGAAGATATTGCGAGTTGTTACAGTTTGAAGTGGTACAATAACAAGTGGTATAGCTCTCCTTAGAGCCGAGAGGTTATGGGGAGATTGAACAGAGGTGTTCAAAGTCATGAATGGTTTTGATCCTCGGAGGAGCATGTTTCCATCTGTACGGGTGATCAAATCCGTCCGCAGTTCCCTAGCAAGTGGCTGATGTTTGTCCCTAAACGCACGCTTTTTATAATACAAAGATCATACCTGTGACAATTGATTGACGCAACCTCCCCCGCCACCCCCCCCCCCCACCACCCCCAACCCTTTGATTGCATCATCTTAATCTTGTCTGTTTCTGCAAATCTATAGAATACTTGATTTGATCACTTCTCCATCCTGGGTCAGTGAGTAGTCCATTATCACACAAAGGTGTTTTGATGGGGAAAATTCCCGGGCTGATCGGCATTCTGAAAGGTTGGCGAACGGGTTTTACTCCAGCCACAATTTTGATATTAACATCTCCAAAGGACGAGGGAACCGATCCAGACTCGGTGGAACCATGGTCGTTACCTGTCGTGTTGATTTGTAATTTTTGTTAACAGCTTTGACCACAGGAGTTCAATGGACAGGACAGTCAGTTAAATTGAAACAAACACGTGTCATTGTGCGGTCTGATCACTCCAGCTACACTACTTCCTTGGTTAGCATATTCATAAAGTCGATCAATCCTGTCTGTGTCTCTGTATAAATAATTTCCTCCTGCATTCCGTTCAGCTCACAGTTTGTTTTAAAAGTTCATTTAAAAGTCCCGCTGGTTCCTCGAGGCATGCTGGAGTACAAAGCTTGGTCAATTTCTTATGATTGGTCAATTTACAAAACTGCCTGTACAGTACAGCTGCTTAACCCTTTAATGTCGGTTTACTTTAAGTTAAGTGCGTTCTTGCTGCAGGACTGGCTACAAAACTAGGGTTGTATTCTCTGGAATTTAGAAGTTTAAGGGGTGATTTGATCGAAGTTTTAAGGATATTAAGGGGAACTGATAGGGTAGAGAGAGAGAAACTATTTCCGCTGGTTGGGGAGTCTAGGACTAGGGGACATAGTCTAAAAATTAGAGCCAGACCTTTCAGGAGTGAAGTTAGGAAACACTTCTACACACAAAGGGTGGTGGAAGTTTGGAACTCTCTTCCGCAAATGGCAATTGGTGCTCGATCAATTGTTAATTTGAAATCTGAGATTGATAGATTTTTGTTAACCAAAGGTATTGAGGGATATGGGGCAAAGGCGGGTGGATGGAGTTAGGTCACAGATCAGCCACGATCTCATTGAATGGCGGAACAGGCCCGAGGGGCTGAATGGCCTCCTCCTGTTCCTCTGTTCCTAGGAAACCTATGATAATGTTTGTAATTTTCTCTTCGGATAGGAACAGGAGGAGGCCATTTAACCCCTCGAACATGTTCCGCCAATCATTGAGATCATGGCTGATCTGTGACCTAACTCCATTTAGCCGGTCTTTGTCCCGTATCCCTTAATACCTTTGGTTAACAAAAATCTGTCAATCTCAGATTTAAAATTAACAATTGATCCAGCACCAATTGCCATTTGTGGAAGAGAATTCCAAACTTCTACCACTCTTCAGTGATTATTCTATATTTATATTTTGCCTCTCAGATAATAAGGGCTGCCATCTAGATTTTGTGCATGTCTTGCATAAGCACATAAAAGTGTGAAGCGAACTTCAAGGGCAGTATTGAGCTATTCCCGTTATTGATAGGAAAACTTATGTTTTGCTTCATACTGACTTAAAGTGACTCCCAGCTTCAGTTAATTGAGGCTGATTAAAGAGAATGAGAAAGCATTGGACGGGAGAACTCCATTCTACCTGCCAAGTTCAGCCCTTTCACAGACTATGCACAATCTGCTCTGTCATACACTTCGCCCAATTTGCTCACTCTCCCGAGAGAAAGTTCTCTATAATGTTCCCCCAGCAAATCAACTGGGCCGCCAGAACCCTATCAATCAACACGGCTCCACTCTCCAACCCGAGCCGATTGCTTTCCGCACCTACGCTTACTTTGACTGGAGCAGCTTGCTGGAAAAGAAAAGTAATTATTGGCCCGGAACTTGCGGTCCCTGATCACGGCCAACTGGCAGCGTTCGCCGGCGTTTCGCCTGTGAAACTGACCGCAACTTCAGGATTCAGCGCAGGCGCAACCCAACGCGGGAATCCTGACGTTGCGGTCTGTCATTCACTGCTCCGACACTGGTTGCGTTGTGCAACCACCCCCTCCCCAACCCCCCCCGCCCCGCCCCGCCAGTGCCGGCAATCAGTGGAATCACTGATCTGACAAATACTCCCCCTTTTCGGAACAGATATCGCTGTTAGAAACCCCGTAAAATGTTAGACCCAATGAAATAAAGTGTAACTGGGTTCTTAATAGCGATCTGAGTAATAACTACTGAAAAACAACCGTTCTGGCCCTGAACAACTAATTTTATATTGGTGGAATGTCAAATTTCTCCATTAAGTTAAAAATTTGATTTCCTTCATGATATTTCAGCTTGTACCTTAACCCAATGTGCAGGTAAAGATCTTTATTTTGTTCTCTAAATTTTTTAAAAAGCGATTGATTATTAGTGCCTTCTATTTCCTGGTTCCCTGTCTGTGAGAATTCTGCAATGTGATTGGCTGCCATCCAAATGTTTTTTGCAAACCATTTCTATTGCCCCATTGAAAATATTGTCATCAATTATTATCCCCACATGCAGGCACTTACCTTTAAGTTTTTTTTTTATTCGTTTATGGGATGTGGGTGTCACCGGCAAGGCCAGCATTTATTGCCCATCCCTAATTGCCCTCGAGAAGGTGGTGGTGAGCCGCCTTCTTGAACTGCTGCAGTCCATGTGGTGAAGGTGCTCCCACAGTGCTGTTAGGGAGGGAGTTCCAGGATTTTGACACAGTGATGATGAAGGAATGGCCGATATATTTCCAAGTCAGGATGGTGTGTGACTTGGAGGGGAACTTGGAGGTGGTGGTGTTCCCATGCGCCTGCTGCCCTTGTCCTTCTAGGTGGAAGAGGTTGCGGGTTTAGGAGGTGCTGCTGAAGAAGCCTTGGTGAGTTGCTGCAGTGCATCTTGTAGATGGTACACACTGCAGCCACGGTGCGCCAGTGGTGGAGGGAGTGAATGTTTAAGGTGGTGGCTGGGGTGCCAATCAAGCGGGCTGCTTTGTCTTGGATGGTGTCGAGCTTCTTGAGTGTTGTTGGAGCTGCACTCATCCAGGCAAGAGGAGAGTATTCCATCACACTCCTTACTTGTGCCTTGTAGATGGTGGAAAGGCTTTGGGGAGTCAGGAGGTGAGATACTCGCCGCAGAATACCTAGCCTCTCACCTGCTCTTGTTGCCACAGTATTTATGTGGCTGGTCCAGTTAAGTTTCTGGTCAATGGTGACCCCCAGGATGTTGATAGTGGGGGATTCGGCGATGGTAATGCCGTTGAATGTCAAGGGGCGGTGGTTAGACTTTCGCTTATTGGGGATAGTCGTTGCCTGGCACTTGTGTGGCGTGAATGTTACCAAGTAACTGCATCCCTTTAATGCTGGCCTGCACCACTTTACAGATGGGTCTCAGCTTCTAAGCTACCTGGGAGGTTAGCAGTGACAAACTAGAGGCGCCAGGAGTTAAGAAGCACATGGCTGCATTAGGGATATCAATGAGGCTTTGTTCAAGAATGTACCAGGTTCATCAATTTCAGCGGCAAGTACCAGCAGAAGGAGGAAAAGCAGGTTGAATCCCACCACTTGGCCACAGCGGAGGGCATTACTGACTGCACACAAATACATCATGCAGGACCACACCTCAACTGGGAAAGCTTTACTCTCAGTGTGACCCCTAATCTCAACATCCTGTACGTTCATACTTGTTACCCCCAAGGGGAGTTTGCACGATTCCTTTATCTCGAGACAGTCTGGGCAGCAACCAAACCATTTGAAGGCGAGTGCGAGGTGGAAAGCTGGCTCTTAACCGTTGCAAAATAGGGACTATCTGCTTTTATTCCCTCCAAATGCAAAGGAGAAGGAGAAGGCCCACCACCAGTTTCTCACGGCAACTCGGTGTGGGCAACTCATGTGTCCTTGCCAGCGTTGCTCACATTCCGCACTGGCCGTGGGAATGAAAGACTTGCATTTCTATAGCGCCTGTCACGACCACCAGACGTCCCAAAGGGCTTTCCAGCCAATTAAGTACTTTTTTTTTAAGTGTAGTCACTGCTGTAATGTGGGGAAACGCAGCAGTCAATTTGCGCACAGCAAGCTCCCACAAACAGCAATGTGATAATGACCAGATAATCTGTTTTAGTTATAAATACTGGCTAGGACACTGGAGATAACTCCCCTGCTCTTCTTCAAAATAGTGCCTGGGGATCTTTTACGTCCACCTGAGAGAGCAGACGGGGCCTCTGTTTGATGTCTTCAGTTGAAAGACGGCACCTGCGACAATGCAGCACTCCCTCAGCCTAGATTTTTGTGCTCAAGTCTCTGGAGCGGGACTTGAACCCACAACCTTCTGACTCAGAAGTGAGGGTGCTACCCACTGAGCCATGGCTGGAATTGCCATGGAAGCCAGTCAAGGAGAGTGAATGAGTCTCACCCAGGGAAAGTGGGGTGGGGTTGGATCAGAGGCAGAGAGGCAGGCTGAAGTCACGCCCTGCTGGGACTAAGCCCCAACAATGGAGAATCCCAGCATGTATTCTATGGAAAAGGAACACATTATCATACCTTTATTATAGCAACTTCAATAACATTTCGGGGGTCCCTTTAGTAACATGCTGAGGCTGTGCACATAATCGTTCAACTGTTTCAAGGATTCTGGAGTACTGCTCTCAAGGACTGACTTCGAATGGCAGGATATGCAGTATGACTGAACTATAACCATTTGAAACATATAAGATTCTGAGGGGGATTGACAGGGTAGATGCTGAGAGGTTGTTTTCCCCTGGCTGGAGTGTCTAGAACTAGGGGTCACAGTCTCAGAATAAGGGGGTCGGCCATTTAAGACTGAGATGAGGAGGAATTTCTTCACTCAGAGGGTTGTGAATCTTTGGAATTCTCTACCCCAAAGGGCTGTGGATGCTGAATCGTTGAGTATCTTCAAGGCTGAGATCGATAGATTTTTGGACTCTAGGGGAATCGAGGGATATAGGGAGCGGGCGGGAAAGTGGAGTTGAGTTCGAAGATCAGCCATGATCTTATTGAATGGTGGAGCGGGCTCGAGGGGCCGAATGGCCTACTCCTGCTCCTAATTCTTATGTGAGGAGTTCTCTTCTCTTTGGGTAATTCTGTGCACTGATCTCGGTTTCATGCACGGTTGGCCTATTCCGATCCACCTTCTTCTTTCAACACCAGCTCTGTTCAGGTGTTATATATACATCTGCTGTGGAAAGTGCGGTGATCGGGAATTGTGGAGGAGTTCACCTTTAACAAGTAACTTTCCCAGTGAATTTTCATTCCGCAACACCACATTAGGTTTTAAAAGGGAGGAAGAGCACTGCAGGACACTCGTTAACATTTTCTATAAACACTGCTCCAGTACTGACGACCAATTCTGCTGCTGATAAATGGAACAGCCGCAGCTATTTGGACCCCAAAGTTTTAGTTGGAATACGCTTAAGAACATTAGGAAATCTGTTAGCGATGCCGATTTCACTTCAGCTTAAAGTGACGGACTCTGCTCACTGTGCAAGGCTATACTGGCATCAAATAACGGTTTCACTGGCAGATTCACACTCGAATAAGTCCTGTAATGAAAAGAGTACAATTAATTAGAGGCAGCAAAGCACCGACTGTAACACATTGCTAATAGTTCGTGAAAAATACTTCATGAATGATTTTTTGACCTGTGGAAGTCAACTGATATGAAGGATGTGCAAAGTTGATTTAATATTACTTTGGTAATTATACTCAGTTCATGTCGTGCAATCTCACTTTCGGGAAATAAATCATGTGGGAAATATAATAAGAGCACAGTAATTAGGAGCAGGAGTCGGCCATTCGGCCCCTCGAGCCTGCTCCGCCATTCAATAAGATCATGGCTGATCTTCGACCTCAACTCCACTTTTCCACCCGATCCCCATATCCCTCGATTCCCCTAGAGTCCAAAAATCTATCAATCTCAGCCTTGAATATACTCAACGATTCAGCATCCACAGCCCTCTGGGGTAGAGAATTCCAAAAATTCACCACCCTCTGAGTGAAGAAATTCCTCCTCATCTCAGTCCTAAATGGCCAACCCCTTATCCTGAGAGTATGATTCCCTAGTTCTAGACTCCCCAGCCAGGGGAAACATCCTCTCAACATCAACCCTGGCAAGCCCTGTAAGAATTTTATACATCTGCCATGGTGTCTTTGTTCTGATTTACGATTGTCTCCAGAGGCAGTATAGGCTTGGAATAAGTACCACAACTGCTAGAAGTTGCTTGAAGTTAGGTAACATCACCAGTAAGCTCCATGATGGAGTGGCGAACCACAATTCCATGAACCCTGAAGCACCCATGATTAAGAACATAAGAATTAGGAGCAGGAGTCGGCCATAGGGACCCTCGAACCTGCTCCCCCATTCAATAAGATCATGGCTGATCTTCGACCTCAACTCCACTTTCCCGCCCGATCCCCATATCCCTCGATTCCCCTAGAGTCCAAAAATCTATCGATCTCAGCCTTGAATATACTCAACGATTCAGCATCCACAGCCCTCTGGGGTAGAGAATTCCCAAGATTCACCACCCTCTGGGGCAGAGAATTCCAAAGATTCACCACCCTCCGAGTGAAGAAATTCCTCCTGTTGTTGTATGCGGCAACATCGCAAATGTGTTGGTGAAGAATTCTTCCTTTTTAGTATTTCCAGCAAAATCATGATTGCGTTCTTTTAGAAAGTGTTTACCTGGAAATAGCAAACAGAGAGAATCTTCACCAATGTATTTACGATGCCACCAGATACAGTAGCTCTTGATTGTCTGCGATAGTGTAAAACAGGTGACAGTGAGTGAAGTCAATAGGAATAAAAATCGCACAAAGTCAAAATCAACCCCAGTGACCAATGTTCCCGCTAAATTTGAATGGGCCGCGCAGCCCGTTAAAGGGGCGGCGCACCCAAAAAAATTAGAGGGAATATTGACAGTGACTATAAAAAAATTTTACCTACTGCTCCAAACTTAGTAATAAAAAGAAAGACTTGCATTTATATAGCGTCTTTCACATCCTCAGGACGTCCCAAAGCGATTTACAGCCAATGAAGTACTTTTTGAAGTGTAGTCACTGTTGTAATGTAGGAAACACGGCAGCCAATTTGCGCACAGCAAGCTCCCACACACAGCAATGTGATAATGACCAGATAATCTGGTTTAGTGATGCTGATTGAGGGATAAATATTAGCCAGGACACCAGGGAGAACTTCGGAATAGTGCCATGGGATCCTTTACACCCACTTGAGAGAGCAGGTAGGGTCTCAATTTAATGTCTTATCTGAAAGACGGCACCTCTGACAGTGCAGCACTCCCTCAGCACTGCACTGGAGTGCAAATGAATACGAAAGCAAAATACTGCTGGGTGTTGGAAATCTGAAATAAAAACAGAAAATGCCGGAAACGCTCAGCAGGTCAGGCAGCATCCGTGGAGAGAGAGAGAAATAGAGTTAACGTTTCGGGTCGATGTTCTGACGAAAGGTCATTGACCTGAGACATTAACTCTTTCTCTCTCGACAGATGCTGCCTGACCTGCTGAGTATTTCCAGCATTTTCTGTTTTTATTACAGATAAAATGAAGCCAATCTGTTCTATTAAGTTTTGAAAACAAATTTAGAAGCTCCTACTCCTAGTTAAAAAGAATGGCACCTATTCTAATACAACCAGTGCGCTCAGTGCATGGAAAGAGAGGTGCTTACATTACAACAGTGACCACACTTCAAAAGTACTTCATTGTCTGTAAAGCACTTTGGGACATCCTGAGGTCATGAAAGGCGCTATATAAATGCAAGTCTTTCTTTCTGACGTCATAGGCCAATACGAAACACTGTGGTGAGATTGTGGAACTCGCTACCACAGGGAATAATTGAGGCGAATAGTATAGATGGATTTAAGGGGAAGCTAGATAAGCACATGAGGGAGAAAGGAATAGAGTTAACAACAACAACAACTTGTATTTATATAGCGCCTTTAACGTAGTAAAACATCCCAAGGCGCTTCACCGGAGCGATTATAACGCAAAATTTGACGCTGAGCCACATAACGATAAATTAGGGCAGGTGACCAAAAACTTGGTGAAAGAGGTAGGTTTTAAGGAGCGTCTTAAGGGAGGAAAGAGAGGTAGAGAGGCGGAGAGGTTTAGGCAGGGAATTCCAGAGCTTAGGGCCCAGGCAACAGAAAGCACAGCCACCAATGGTTGAGCGATTATAATTGGGGATGCTCAAGAGGCCAGAATTAGAGGAGTGCAGATATCTCGGGGGGTTGTGGGGCTGGAGGAGATTACAGAGATAGGGAGGGGCGAGGCCATGGAGGGATTTGAAAACAAGGATGAGAATTTTCAAATCGAGGCGCTGCTTAACCGGGAGCCAATGTAGGTCAGCGAGCACAGGGGTGATGGGCGAACGGGACTTGGTGTGAGTTAGGACACGGGCATCCGAGTTTTGGATGACCTCAAGGTTATGTAGGGTGGAACGTGGGAGGCCAGCCAGGAGTGCGTTGGAATAGTCGAGTCTAGAGGTAACAAAGGCATGGATGAGGGTTTCAGCAGCAGATGAGCTGAGGCAAGGGGCGGAGACGGGCGATGTTACAGGAGTTGGAAATAGGCGGTCTTTGTTATGCTGCGGATATGTGGTCGGAAGCTCATTTCAGGGTCAAATATGACACCAAGGTTGCGAACAGTGTGGTTCAGCCTCAGACAGATGTTAGGGAGAGGGATGGAGTCAGTGGCTAGGGAACGGAGTTTGTGGCGGGGACCGAAAAAAATGGCTGCGGTCTTCCCAATATTTAATTGGAGAAAAGTTAGATGAGGAAATACGGGAGTAGGCTCGAGTGGACTGGTTGGGCCGAATGGCCTGTTTCTGTGCCGTATATCCTATGTGATCCTATGTATGTAAAAAGGTGCAACAGTTTCAGCAAGTGGAAGTTAACAAGATGTTAACATTCAGTCAGGGAATATTCCCGTCAGTTTGCCCTGTTTCATCTGGAAGCTGCAATGAACCATAACTAATTTATTTCATTCACATTAAAATGCCACCTTCCTTTACCAAGTCCTCTGCTGTATATCAATGCCAGCAGCCACAGTGTTTTGTTTTTGTGTCAGTAGAAGGGGACGTTAGAGTGCGGAATCTCCGGACAGGCTTTTTAGATCTAGATGCAGCCCACACTGTGTACGACCATGAATTCAACACAGAGCTCGACCAACAAAGCATTACTTTGGATAGACTTGGGCAACATCACGTATTTACTTTAAAAATTCACCTCAAATTTTCTTCTTTTTTTTAAAAGGCCACATCTAATGTTGTTTTCTATTCTAAGTAGCACATCATAATGGGAGGTGCAATTACTCTCTGCATTAGAGCGAATGTATGTGCTAATGTGTGTTAAATGTGCAGTAATTTGGCTACATTACCATTAGCAGGGCATTAGTGCCTCTTTGTCAAAGTTCCCAAGAATTGCTCCTGGGACCAAGTCAGTTCCATTGACATTTACACCCAGTTTTAATGTTTTTTTTTTGGCTTGTGTAATTGTTGAAAGAGGTATATGTGTGTTTTTGAATTCTTCAGCAGCAGTTAAAGGCAAACCTGTGGATTTAAGAGTCTATGAACATAGGAATTAGGAGCAGGAGTCGTCCATACGGCCCCTCGAGCCTGCTCCGCCATTCAATGAGATCGTGGCCGATCTTCGACCTCAACTCCACTTTCCCGCCCGATCCCCATATCCCTTGATTCCCCTGGAGTCCATATTTGCCTTCCAACCCACATAATGATAATGTAACAACACCCTCTATAAAAAGGTCCAGATTGGCACAGAGTGGAGATCTTTAAAGTTTGAACATAGGAACAGGAGGAGGCCATTTAGCCCCTCAAGCCTGTTCCACCATTAAAGGAGATCATGGCTGATTTGTGACCTAACTCCATATACCCGCCTTTGCCCCATATCCCTTAATACCTTTGGTTAACAAAAATCTATCAATCCCAGATTTAAAATTAACAATTGATCCAGCATCAATTGCCGTTTGCGGAAGAGAGTTCCAAACTTCTACCACCCTTTGTGTGTAGAAGTGTTTCCTAATTTCACTCCTGAAAGGTCTGGCTCTAATTTTTAGACTATGCCCCCTAGTTCATAGACTCCCCAACCAGCGGAAATAGTTTCTCTCTATCTACCCTATCTGTTCCCCTTAATATCCTGAAAACTTTGATCAAATCACTGCTTAACCTTCTAAATTCCAGGGAATACAACCTTAGTTTGTGTAATCTCTCCTCGTAATTCAACCCTTGGAGTCCGGGTATCATTCTGGTAAATCTACGCTGCACTCCCCATTAACTCAGCTATTTCAATGCACACTGTATCATGGACCCCTCAGTGTGTCTCACTTTTGTGGAAAGGTCAGAGAAGAGGGAAGATAAGCAGCAGAGTATGTATACACCATGTATTTACTTTAAAAACTCAGTGCTAAATTTTTTTGAAAACTAAAGAATTCTAACAATGTCTGCTATTCTAAGTAGCAAATCATCATGGGAGGTGAAAGGGCAAATAAATGTGTGTGAATGCATAATGATTTGACGGTTTTCAGATGTTCCTGCAATGACGATTTCTTAAAGGGATCATGGGGTCCCCACTCGTAGCAGGGCGATAACAAAGTTGGATGGCTAGTTCTACTACAATGTCTTATCTGCTCGAAACCTGCCTCACATCACTGCTAGGCAACCCCTGTGATTCCTAACAAAAAAGCATGAGTTGACCCACAGTCAAGGGGCAGGAACATTATCAAGTAGAGATTTGGTATGATCAAGAATAATTCCAATGTTTAGACCGTATTGAGGGTGCCCTTGAATATTCCTTAGTGTCAGCCGTGGCTCAGTGGGCGGCACACTCGCCTCTGAGTCATGACGGTTGTGGCTTCATCGTCCCACTCCAGAGACATGAGCACAAAAATCTAAGCTGACACTCCAGTGCAGTACTGGAGTGCCGTCTTTCAGATGAGACGTTAAACCGAGACCCTGTCTGCCCTCTCAGGTGGACGTAAAAGATCTCATGGCAATATTTCGGAGATGAGCAGGGGAGTTCTCCCCGGTGTCCTGGCCAATATTTATCCCTCAACCAACATCACTAAAAAAACAAATTATATGGTAATTTGCTGTTTGTGGGAGCTTGCTGTGCGCAAATTGGCTGCCACGTTTCCCACTTTACAACAGTGACGACACTTCAAAAAGTACTTCATTGGCTGTAAAGCGCTTTGGGACGTCCGGTGGTCATGAAAGGCGCTATAAAAATGCAAGTCTTTCTTTCTTTCTTTGAGAGGATTGGCTGGACAATATTGACGAGTCGCATGCTGTCCAACATAATTGATGAAGAGGCACATCTGTGTTTTTTGAAGATGGTGGCATCAAACTACTGCATAACAGGAGCAGACAGAGAATGACACTGAAGGTGCTAGAAGTGTGGCACTCTCTCCCACAAGAAAGAAGTAGATGCTAGCTCAATTAATAATCGGAGATCGATAGATTTTTAGCCAGCCAAGGGTATAAATGGATCTGGAGCCAAGGCGGGTGGACGGAGTCAAGATACAGATCAGCCCTGAACTCATTGAATGGCGCAACAGGCTCGAGGGGCTGAATGGCCTCCTCCTGTTCCTATGGAGTCTCCAGCAGAAGCTCAGCAATGACTGTAGAAGAAGAAGACTCGCATTTCTACAGCGCCTTTCACGACCACCGGACGTCTCAAAGCGCTTTGCAGCCAATGAAGTACTTTTGAAGTGGAGTCACTGTTGTAATGTGGGACTGTAAGAAGCAGCAAGGCTCACCAGGCTATGAAAGAGCAGGTTTTTCCCTCTCCACTGAAGGCATGGCTTGACGTTTCGAATTAATTTTTTTTTAACGTAGGAACAATCATTCTTCGGTAGTGCTGTTTATGTGGAAACAATTTGTTTCTAAAGTAAGCAATGACTGTAAAGCTCAAACTAATGTGTTTTGCATTTACTGAAAATAATACCGAAAGCATAAAGCATTTAGTGCATTCCGTTATCTTTCCTCCTTGCAAACTAGGCACGAATGATGAGCAAGCTGATGGACACTGTGGGTTTGTATAATTATAAGCTGACACCTCTGTGCAATGTGTTTCAGAAGGTGTGAGGCAATGACTGTGATGTGTCATGTCCTACCTGCCTTGCAGCAACCTGCTGTGTAAATAATAGGTGGCACATTTTGAAGCACACAGGTGCCATGGCAACTCTACTACTCCTACTTGATGTACGATTGGAATGATGCGGAGATGCGGGTGTTGGACTGGGGTGGACAAAAATGAGAAGTCGCAAAACACCAGGTTATAGTCCAACAGATTTATTTAAAATTACAAGCTTTCGGAGCTGTCGCCCCTTCGTCAGGCAAAGTTACTGTGAGAGAATCTATCAGAATTCACAGAATATAAAAACACAGAGAAAAATGCATAGATTAAATCTTTCCCTACATCAAAGACACACTAAGAGCACAGCCAAGACAATGAGATGTGTCCCAGGGGGTCCAACGCGTCAGAACACCTGCTGGCTGCATATCCTCTCCATTTTTTGTGTTTGTTTCTTGTGTTTGTTTGTTTGTTTGTTTTTTTTTAAAAACTGGAAAGACCGGCAACGATGTCAAGTCACGTTCTATAGCATGACATGAACCCGATATCCTGATTGAGGCCGTCCTCATGAGTACGGAACTTGGCTATCAGTTTCTGCTCGATGATTTTGCGTTGTCGTGTATCACGAAGGCCGCCTTGGAGAACGCTAACCTGCAGATCCGAGGCTGAATGCCCTTGACTGCTGAAGTGTTCCCAGACTGGGAGGCAACCATCCTGCTTGGCGATTGTTGCGCGGTGTCCGTTCATACGTTGTCTCAGTGTCTGCATAGTCTCGCCGATGTACCATGCTCTGGGGCATCCTTTACTGCAACGTATGAGGTAGACAACGTTGGCCGAGTCACATGAGTATGTACCATGTACCTGGTGGGTAGTGTCCTCATGTGTGATGACGGTATCTGTGTTCATGATCTGGCATGTCTTGCAGAGGTTGCTGTGGCAGGGTTGTGTGGTGTCGTGGTCGCTGTTCTCCTGACAGCTTGGTAATTTGCTGCGAACGATGGTACTTTTGAGGTTAGGCGGCTGCTTGAAGGCGAGTAGTGGAGGCGTGGGGATGGCCTTAGCAAGGTGTTCGTCGTCATCGATGACATGTTGAAGGCTGCGAAGAACATGGCGTAGTTTCTCCGCTCCGGGGAAGTACTGGACGACGTAGGGTACTCTGTTGGTTGTGTCCCGTGTTCGTCTTCTGAGGAGGTCTGTGCGGTTTTTCGCTGTGGCCCGTCGGAACTGTCGATCGACGAGTCGAGCGTTATATCCCGTTCTTACGAGGGCGTCTTTCAGTGTCCGTAGGTGTCCATCGCGTTCCTCCTCGTCTGAGCAGATCCTGTGTATTCGCAGGGCTTGTCCATAGGGGATGGCTTCTTTAACGTGGTTAGGGTGGAAGCTGGAGAAGTGGAGCATCGTGAGGTTGTCCGTGGGCTTGCGGTAGAGTGAAGTGCTGAGGCGTCCATCTTTGATGGAGATTCGTGTGTCCAAGAATGAAACCGATTCTGAGGAGTAGTCCATGGTGAGTTTGATGGTGGGATGGAACCTGTTGATGCTATCGTGTAGTCCTTTCAGTGATCCTTCGCCGTGGGTCCAAAGGAAGAAGATGTCGTCGATGTATCTGGTGTACAGCGTTGGTTGGAGGTCCTGTGCAGCGAAGAAGTCTTGCTCGAACTTGTGCATGAAGATGTTGGCGTATTGGGGTGCGAATTTGGTCCCCATGGCTGTTCCGTGTGTTTAGGTAAAAAACTGGTTGTCGAAGGTGAAGACATTGTGGTCAAGGATGAAGTGGATGAGTTGTAGGATGGCGTCTGGAGATTGGCTGTTGTTGGTGTTGAGTACTGAGGCTGTCGCAGCGATGCCGTCATCGTGGGGGATACTGGTGCAGAGTGCCGATACGTCCATCGTGGTGAGGAGTGTTCCTGGTTCAACTAGTCAATGGGTGCTGAGTTTCTGCAAGAAGTCTGTAGTGTCGCGACAGAAGCTGGGGGTTCCCTGTACGATGGGTTTCAGGATGCCCTCGATGTACCCAGAGAGGTTCTCACATAGGGTTCCGTTGCCTGATACGATAGGACGTCCGGGTGTGTTGGCTTTGTGTATCTTTGGGAGGCAGTAAAAGTCTCCTACGCGGGGAGTACGTGGGATGAGAGCGCGTAGGGTGTTTTGAAGGTCTGGATCGAAGGTCTTGATCAGTCTATTGAGTTGGCGGGTGTGTTCTTTGGTCGGATCTGCGGGTAGCTGTCTGTAGTGTTCCAGGTTGTCAAGTTGTCGGTATGCTTCTTTGCAATAGTCCATTCTGTTCTGTATGACGGTGGCTCCTCCTTTGTCCGCTGGTTTGATGACGATGTTGCGGTTGGTCTTGAGAGCGTGGATGGCATTGCGTTATGCTCGGGTGACATTCTGGACTGTCTTGTGAGTGCGGCTGATGAATCTGGCGTTGATGCATTTCCTGACAGCTTGAGCATACATGTCAAGCTTAGGGCAGCGACCCTCCGGAGGGGTCCAATTTGACTCTTTCTTCCTCGGTTGCAGCACTGCGGTTCCCTCTGTCTGCTGTTCCGGATCATTGATTGTCTCATTGGGTTTGTGGTAGTATTCCCAGATCCTCATTCTCCTGATGAATTCCTCTGTGTCTGCTGCGAGACCGATGGGGTCCATTTTGGTGGTGGGGCAGAACTTGAGCCCCAGGGCGAGAACTTCGATTTCGTCTGGTTGAAGGGTGTGGTCCGACAGGTTGACGATGGACTTCCCTGTGGTTGCAACCGTGGTACCGGGGGAGGCTTGGTTGTAGCTGATGGTGATGCCGAGTTTCTCAAGCTTCCTGTTCTTGATGCGCATGTAGGAAGCATAGTTCCGTTGCCTCGTCTGTTTGGCGGTGTCTCGTAGCTGGTCTGCTGTGCCCTGAGCACAGGCTGAGAGCATGGACTCTATCTTGGTTTCGAGGTTGCGACGTCTGCTGTAGAGCTGGTGTACGAGATGGTTGAGGAAGTGCGAATAGGTTTGGTGGGAGGATTCCTGGGTTTCGCTTCAATTTGCAGCAGACCCCAGACATGTGTGCCAGGATTAACCCATCCTGTGCTAGCTGTACGGTCTCTCTTGCTTTTGTTGGACATCCTGAAGAGATTTATGTTGGGACATCTTGGGGAGTTGAGGGTTAACAGTCAAACTTCTTTGTATCTTAATGTAGCAGGCTTTCCAATATAAACAGGATGACTTTGAAGTGTTGTAAAAGGAACGCATTGCTTGTCTTCTGATATGCAAAGCGTTTGTGTAAGGGAATAACTGCAGGTAATAAAATGTAGCTTTAGTTTTAGGGTAATAAACGAGGGTAGCAACTCATTTGAGGAGGTCTTGTTTAAGGGAAGTTGTTCTGAAGTAAACAAACTGCAAACTGTTTACATGAATAGTCTGTTTTCAAAGAGTTTGGGAATAGATACTGACATGAATCTTGTCATTCATGCGGAAATGACTTATGAAATAATACTGGGCGGCCTGCTGATGGCGCTGTCCAGGGAGAGTATAAATACTCGGGCATGGGCCCAGCTTGCTCAGGACATTCTTTAACAGGAACTGGTGAAGGCCACAACTAGACCTCCATGTTGAAAAACAGTTGATTAAAGCTTTGTTTAACGCTTAGACCAAGTGCCTAGTAGTTTTCTTACGTCAGATACGTCATACAGTCTTATCTATGACATTTTTCCTTTGATGTAGTCAAAATATGGTGTATAAAGGAGCATGGTTTTCAACAGTATCTCAGACTACGCTCGAAAGATATTGAAACCGTGAAATAATCATGCTCTGTATACAGTTAAAGGCCGACCACCTTTTACTGTGTATCAATAAAGTCCTGTTTTGTATACTCCACTACGAAATCTCGTGCTTCCTCGAAACGTGTTGTTGTGAACCAGAGGAGAAAGGAGGTTGGCTGCTAACAGCTTTCAGGGGTGGCTCTTGTCACCTGTTCAAAATCCACTGCACGCAAGGGACTGGTGCTGAATTGAGAGTCACCAGCTTGTTCCTGTGGCTCCAGCTCATGGTTGGCTTTGGCAACTCGCTGGAATTATGGAGACCAAACCCGAGACCCAATTTGGGAGGATCATAGGAGGAACATGCCATCTAGCCCAAGCCTGTTCCGCCATTCAGTGAGATCATGGCTGATCTGTGACCTAACTCCATCTACCCGCCTTTGCCCCATATCCCTTAATAGCTTTGGTTAACAGAAATCTATCAATCTCGGATTTAAAATTAACAATTGACCCAACATCAACTGCCATTGGAAAAGAGAGTTCCAAACTTCTACCACCCTTTGTGTGTCGAAGTGTTTCCTAACTTCACTCCTGAAAGGTCTGGCTCTAATGTTTAGACTATGTCCCCTAGTCCGAGACTCCCCAACCAGCGGAAATAGTTTCTTTCTATCTACCCTATCTGTTCCCCTCAATATCCTGAAAACTTCAATCAAATCACCCCTTAATCTTCTAAATTCTAGGGAATACAACCTTAGTTTGTGTAATCTCTCCTCGTAATTTAACTCTTGGAGTCCGGGTATCATTCTGGTAAACCTACACTGCACTCCCTCCAAGGATAATATAGCCTTCCTGAGGTGTGGTGCCCAGAACTGCTCACAGTACTCCAGGTGTGGTCTAACCAGGGGTTTGTACAGCTGAAGCATAACTTCTACTCCCTTGTATTCTAGTCCCCTAGATATAAAGGTCAGCATCCCATTAGCCTTTTTGATTATTTTCTGTACCTGCTCATGACATTTTAATGATCTATGTATGCGGACCCCCCAAGTCTCTTTGGACTGCCACAGTTTCTAGGTTTTCACCATTTAGAAAATGCCCTCTTCTATCCTTTTTAGGCCCAAAGTGGATGACCTCACATTTGCCTACATTGAAATCCATTCGCCACAGTTTTGCCCATTTTCTTAAAGTCTCTCTCAACACTCTGAGATGGATACCATCTAACGTTGGGGAGTTATTTGTTTTAAACCCTTGTCTTCCATTTGACTTCCATTTAAGCCATACTGAAGTCCTGAATTTTGCCTTGGTATTCATCTTTTGGGGAGCATGTTGTTCGTGTCATCCCTTGTGAATATTTTTAGGAGGTAATTTTAAAAAGAAACAGAAACTAAGACATCTCAGCAGAAGAAAGAAAGACTTGCATTTATACAGCGCCCTTCACAGTCTCAGGACATTGCAAAGCACGGCACAGCCAATGAAGTCCTTTGTGGGGTGTAGTCACTGTTGTAACGTAGGGAAACGCGGCAGCCAATTCCTGCACAGCAAGCTCCCACAAACAGCAACGAGATAATGACTGGATAATCTGGTGGTTTTTAAAAAAAATTGATGTTGGTTGAGGGATAGATGTTGGCCAATGCACCAGGAGAACTCTCCTGATTTTCTTTGAATAGTGCCGTGTAATCTTTCACATCCGGCTGAGGGCAGATGGGGCCTCGGTTTAACGTTTCATCCGCGAGCCCACCTCCGACAGTGCAGCTCTCCCTCGGCACTGCACTCGGAGTGTCAGCCTAGATTATGTGCTCAACTGTCTGGAGTGGGACTTGAACCCACAACCTATTGAATCAGAGTGCTACCACTGAGCCAAGATTGACACCTTCATGTTCTACGGGCTATTCCGATTATAATTCAGTTCCAATTCTTGGTATCTTGGAAGACTCTAATTTTTAGTACCTAAATATTTAAATTTATAAGTCTTAGACATCTATTCTGGTTCTCAACACCAACAATGTGTACCCCTCTCCTGCTTCCATTCTAACACCATGCTGGGAGCCGCATCTCCATCAATGATGCTCAGTAGGGTGGCAGTGATAATTCAGCACAAATTATTAGCTGGCCTAACGAGACTTCTTGATCTCCCTGTGGCATATACCATGTTAACCACTCACCGCTCTTTGCAGTACTGGTTTATCATTTTTATTCTGTTAAATGGCGGATCTGCTCCATGCCATGAATTGCATCAGGCCATTACAATCTCCGCTCTTCAGTAACCCAGTGAGTTAATTTACTCGATAATAATGCTCCTTTAAAGTATATACGACCCAATAACGCCCCATATTTTCCGACCCCCACGGGTGTGTACGAGCTGTGGACACACCCGTAGGGGCCTCGCAAGTGCCGGTTTCAGGCGCGCGAAGCGCATGCGCTGAAAACCGGCATTTCCGATCTGCCAAGAATCCTCTTGATGCGGAGATGCCGGTGTTGGACTGGGACAAAAATGAGAAGTCGCACAACACCAGGTTATAGTCCAACAGTTTTATTTGAAATCACGAGCTTTCGGAGCGCTGCTTACCTGACGAAGGAGCAGCGCTCCGAAAGCTCGTGATTTCAAATAAAACTGTTGGACTATAACCTGTTGTTGTGCGACTTCTCATGAGAATCCTCTTGACAGATCGCACACCTGCCGAACCTCCGTCCGCTGAAAACCTTTAAAAATCTTACACCTGGTAAAAGCCTGCGTAAGGCCTGCTTTTACCAGCATAAAGAGTGTAAAAAAGTTGAAAAATATTTTTTTTTTAACTCATTTATAATTTAAAAATATTATTTAAAAAGGTAAGTTTATTTTTAGCCTCTTAAAAAACTTTAATTTTGTTTTCAAAAAATTAAATTTTTGTTTAAAATATTTAATTTAATGTCATGTTAACTAATTTTAAAAATGTGATTTAAAAAAAAAATTATTTAATGTTTTGATGTGTTTTTTCAGTGATCCCCGTTGATACTTTTGACATGTCTAAGCTGTCAAAAGTATGAAGGGGCATTTCCTTCTTTCATTGGTTCCCCATGGCCCACGTGACCCCAGGGACGCTTGCGAACCGCCCGCGCCCCTGGGATACCTGGGCCTCTTCGCATTTCGTAGAGCAGAGGCCCAGGAGCGGAAATGGCCGGACCTCTGGAGCCCTCAGGTAAGGGCTTAGATTTTTTTTCCAGATCGGAGGCCTCCGCATGCAGGAAGCCTCCGATCAGAAAATATGGGCCATCATCTCAAAATGTTGATGACTATCACAATGGTTTGTCGAAAACAATGGATCGGATTTTGCGCAGATAATAACGGCGAGGCTATCAGCGCTCACCATTATTACAGAGTAAATTGGACAGCAACTTCTGGCGTCCGCACATGCGCAGTTAAACGCGGGGAATCTGGAAGTTGCTGTCAGAGGTACCTCGCTCCTCCACAGGGAGCGCTGTTGCTGTCCTTGCCGATAGATTCGGCACTGAAATCAATGTAATGGCGTGAAGTTGCGGTACTTGCCCACTAGTTCCCCACTAAAGACGCCAGAAGAAAAGTTAGGGCAGGTGCATTCAGGAGTATGTGAATTTTTAACGGCGTGATAAGTGATAATTACTGCCAAACAACCTCTCTGACCCTGAAAATTTAATTTTACAAGTGTGGAGTCTCATTCCTTCACAACGAAGTGTTAGAGACTTAAAAAAAATAATAAAATTTTACCTCTTAATCCCATCTGTCTTTCCCAATCTTTATTCTGTTTACTGTACATGATTTAAATCTAATTTATATTTCCTGCATTACACTTGCTGATTTCGACTCTGTGGACTGGATTTTCATTGACCCGTGGAGGCGGGTTTGGAGGTGTGTGGGGGGTTAAAGTTGCAGATTCGGGGTTCCCGAACCCATCCCGCCCCCAACCCACCTCCATGCCAGTTTCGCTGGCGGCGGGTACCCGACCTGTGCTGGGACCCCCCTCCTCGAGGCGGGAAGGGGATTAGTGACAATTAACTGCCTGTTAACAGGTAGTTAACAGGCAGTTTTTTGCCTAATCCCTATTTTAAAAGCTGAAATGTGGGCTTCCCGACAGGTCCCAACCACGCCAAGTTAACGAGGCGGACCGTGGGTCTGCAGGGGTTGGAGGGGTCGATATGTTCGGTGGGCAGGTGAGTGATGGGTGCATGTGTGCAGAGGTAAGTGTGTAAGGTAAGTGTAAAGTGTGGTAAAAAGTTTTACTTACCTTAACTTCCTCCTGCAGGTGTCAGCCCTTCAGGTCTCGGGAGTCAGAAATCTCACCGGCACAGAAAGCACAATGGCCGTGGTGCTGTCAAAAGTTTCAGCCTCTGTTTTCTGTGCTGGAATGATTTCTAACTCAGCCTGAGAGGAAGGACTGAAGTTAGAAATCATATTGAGTGTTTGACAGCTTCACAGAGCTGTCAAACGCTGATATTTCATCTGTCAAAAGCTCTTGACAGATGAAATGTCAATCTGTGACGTCACCTGTTGCCGGGTGGCCCTTAATTGGCCTGCTGAGCTAGCTGGGCAGGCTCAACAAGGTCAATCAAGGGAAAATGCAGTGGGTTGGCCACAAGTCGATGGAGGCGGGACTACAACCCAAAAAGTGGGAGTCCAGCCTCCATCCCGTCACCAGTATCAAAATCCAGCCCTGCGTGTCTCAGTGAGGATTCTTCAATCTGATTGGTTGAAGAGCCTCACTGTTTCTTTGCCTGCTCACACGTGCCACAGGTCCCCGCCCCCCCCCCCTCGTAGAGTGCGCCGCGCTGGATCAGGCGCTGGATTAAAGCAAGTCTACACTGAGAAGCCCAAGAAACGTTTGTGGGGTAGCCGTCCGTCAGGCGAACAGCAAGCACTGTTGCTTCGCCGCTGAGCACAAAATCCGACCCGTTAAAAATTGATTTTTGTAAATTGATTTTACAAAGATTAACCCCAACACAGCCGCCAAGCTAAACCTCATGGCTTGGCGTAACTGTACGTTTCCCCGATTGCGCCCCTAGCAGAAACTCCACACCCACGGAGTTTAACATGACCTCACTGTAAGCAGAATACAACAAACAGGCTGAGCGCTGGCCACTGAGGTGGAATGGAATATAATTCAATAAAGTAAATAATGGGCCAGAAATTCGGCTCTTGCCGGGTGAGTACGCGCTGTGTACTCACCCGTAAGGCCACCTGAAGTGCCGGTTTCCTGCATGCACTGCGCATGCGCTGGAAACCGGAACTTCCGGTCTCGTGAAGGAAGGGGTTCAGAAGTCGAACGCGTGCGCGGGAGAGGCTGCGCGCACACAGCGAACTTCGGTTTTTTTTCAGGTTTCTCCGGGAGGGTAAGTATGGAGAAGCTGCGCTTTTAAAAAGGAGGCGCAAGGCCTGTTTTTAACAAGGTAAGTGGTTAATTAATTACAATTTAAACATTTTTTCAACAGGTTTATCTTTTTTACATACTTTAAAGAAAGGTAAGTTTATTTTTAGCACCATTAAAAAGTTTAATTAATTTTTTTTAAATTTAAATTATTGTTTAAAGTAGTTAATTTATGTAATTTATAGTTATTTTTAAAATGTGATGGTTTTTTAAATTTATTTGATGTTTAAGTGAGGTTTTGGGGCCGATCTCTATTCATAGATTTGACAGGTCTTCCTGTCAAATCTATGAATGAAAATGCCCTGCTCCGATTGGCTCTCCATGGCCCACGTGATCCCAGGGGACGCTTCGAACTAACTGCACCCCTGGGATACGCAAGCACTGCGCGCCGGCAGCTGCAGGAGGCCCAGGAGCCGAATTCCTCGTGGGCCCGAAGCACAACGGCAGGCGCGGTAGGTAAGTACGCGCGCGATGCTTGCACCCGCGGGAAGCCAGAGAGCCGAATTTCTGGCCCAATATTAATAAACACAAGTAGTCGCCAGCTGACATTTTCATCTGGTTAACTCTGTAGAGTCCTTTGGACTGAGCATTTTCAGGTAATTGACTGCGTTCTTACCAACTACCAGCAACTTTCAAGATATACAGATGAAGCAATGTGCTCAAATGCAATCTGACAACTTTTTTCAAAATGACTTGCTATACCTCTTCTAATTCTATGAAAATAATTGGATTTATCCTCTGTCGAGAACCCAATTTTGTCAAATAAAAGCATTTCTATCTCAAAAGCCAGACAATGGAGTTAGTTCATTTTTAAGTTTCATTTTAAGACTTCAGAACCTAGGTTTGATTGAACCGGTTTATTTTTAAAATGTACAGTTGTTCAAGAGACTTTCAGAAGACATCTGCCTCTGTGCAAGGCTGTATGCTGCTGCCCTCACTGCAAGTGGAATCAAATTATCACCAGCTGCCTGTCCCTCACAAGCAAGCATGCGCTACATGTCCTACATTGGCTCAATTTTAAAGTTCTCATCCTTGTTTTCAAATCCCTCCATGGCCTCGCCCCCCTCCCCATCTCTGTCACCTCCTCCAGCCCTAAAACCCTCTGAGATCTCTGCACTCCTCCAACTCTGGCGTCCCCCGATTTTAATCGCTCCACCATTGGCGGCCGTGCTTTCAGCTGCCGAGAAGCTAAGCTCTGGAATTCCCTCCCTAAACCTCTCCCCCTCTCTACCTCTCTCTCCTCCTTTAAGACGCTCCTTAAAAGCTAGCTCGTTGACCAAGTTTTTGGTCACCTGCCCTAATATCTCCTTATGTGGCTCGGTGTCAAATTTTGTTTGATAATCGCTCCTGTGAAGCGCCCTGGGACGTTTTACTACGTTAACGGCGCTTATTAATACAAGTTGTTGTTGTTGCTAGGAGAGAACTTACGAAGGCTATAACTTCTTTCTTCTTTTTAGGCCGCACGATAGTGTGCAGTTGGATATTAACTCAGGCGATCCAATAGCCAGGACGATGAACAGCAAATTCTCATTGAAGGGGCAGCGGGGCTGTCCGGAGTTGCAACTTCTAAGAGTAAATATTCTGCGTCCTTGCCCGTGACCAGCACTCATTCAATCACAGCCAACGCAGCTGT
The DNA here is from genome assembly GCA_030390025.1 of Squalus acanthias. Taxonomy (NCBI): domain Eukaryota; kingdom Metazoa; phylum Chordata; class Chondrichthyes; order Squaliformes; family Squalidae; genus Squalus; species Squalus acanthias. The sequence goes on from CM059428.1 coordinate 6,196,672, forward strand.
GGTTTTCCTATACATACTGGCAGCAGATGAGATATTTCACCACGGGCTCGGGCTCAGAGATTCTACATAAGAACATAAGAATTAGGAGCGGGAGTCGGCCATTCAGCCCCTCGAGCCTGCTCCGCCATTCAATAAGATCATGGCTGATCACCGACCTCAACTCCACTTTCCCGCCTGGTCCCCATATCCCTTGATTCCCCTAGAGTCCAGGGAGGAGAAATTCGGTGCAGCCCCGTTTGGGGACGCGAAAACTTTAAAAGTTGAAAAATTAGCGCCAGGCTCTAATCATTCTCGCCCTCCCGCTAAATCAAGCGCTAACCACTTCTCTTAGGTCGCTAAAGTCCGAGAGCGGATCGGTAGCAGCAGCGCGCTAAACAATTTCGAGCGCATTGTGAACGGCGCTCTTTCATCACAGAGGCTGCTTCCCTCGCTTAAAGGGGAGGACCATTGATGCTGCACAAGCTAGTTGTCGTCAGCTCTGTTTTGCAAGTTGACCTGGGCGACTGCCATTACAGCCCCAAACACCCTCACAAAGTGGAGGGCTCAGACATCTTGCACCAATGAAATGTTAAAAACTTTGCGCAGGCACCAGACTGGTGCAAATAATAAAGGTTGCGCGAGCTGCAAAACATTCCCTTTAATTACCGCTCCCCGAAGCGGCCAGTCGAGTTCACAATGCCTCCTCTCGCTGGCGTTGTTGGCGCGAGGCGATACAGCAGGGGGCGCGAGTCAATTTTCCATCCGGGGTGATAATGGGGCGCTGCGCACTTTATGACATCACGATCTGCGAGGCGCTAGAGGCCCAGGCGCTAAGAACCGGCACCGAAGTACGCGGGCGTCGCTGCATTCGCCGTGCCCGGGCGCTAACCCCTTAGCGCCCCGTTAGAGCCCCCGCCAGGCGCTAACGGAAGGCGCTAACATACCGAATTTCACGGCCCAAAAATCTATTGATCTCAGCCTTGAATATACTCAACAACTGAGCATCCACAGCCCTCTGGGGCAGAGAATTCCAAAGATTCACAACCCTCTGAGTGAAGAAATTCCTCCTCATCTCGGTCTTAAATGGCCGACCCCTTATCCTGAGACTGTGACCCCTAGTTCTAGACTCTCCAGCCAGGGGGAAACGACCTCTCAGCATCTACCCTGTCAATACCCCTCAGAATCTTATATGTTTCAATGAGATCACCTCTCATTCTTCTAAACTCCAGAGACTATGTCCCCTAGTTCTACCCTGTAGTGTTTGTCTATTTTTGATAATTGTTTCTGGAGTATATTTTCTGTCAAGATTAACCTTCAACAGTATTCAAACTAAACTGCAGTCTTTCATCCACTATTTGAAAGGCGACGTTGACCCATTTATTTTATACGGGTTGACATCTCTTAAAATAGCAGACAAAAGGAATTTCATACAAATGTGTTAAGTATCCAGACGCTAATATGGCACAGCATGATTTAATTCCACCATGTAGAAAAATATTATTACCCAAACTAACTTAATGGATTCCGAAAGCTTGCACGTCTGATTAAATCTCAGCCAAATTGGAACAAGGTAGTTTGGGCTTTAAAACTATGCCGCATGATAATTGCGTACAAACACGAGGGGGAGATTTTGAAGCCCTCGCCAGAAACGGTTGGGGGGCAGCCCAAAATTGGTGGGGACTGAGGTAGCGCCCCATTCCTGCTGGCGCTGGTCCACTGGGCACACTCCGCTGGATTGGCCAAAATCCAGGGGAAAATGTATCCCTAAATGCTGTTGTCTGAAGTGTCCTTCTCCACCATTTTAGTGACGGTTTTAACCTGCTTAAAATAAAACTTAAAATAAAAATAAAAAAAAACAACCAAAAAAAAAACAAAAAAAAAGTTAAAATCTCAACTGCAGACGGCAGCATTTAACACGTTGGACCCCCTGTGACCCACCTCATTGTCTTAGCTGTACTCTGATGTGTCTTTGATGTAATGCCTTCCTAACAGATTGTATCTCTGCATACACATTGCTCTCTGTGTATATATACTGTGTAATAGATTCCCTCAATGTACCTCTACCCGACGAAGTGGCAGCAGCTCCGAAAGCTCGTAATTTTAAATAAAACTGTTGGACTATAACCTGGTGTTGTGCGACTTCTCATTTTTAAAATAAAACTGGCTATCGGCTGGACTAAAATAGCAGATATTACAATTTCAGGCCGTATTACCCAGGATAATTCTGCGGCCTTGGCATTTTACAGTCACCACTTTTACGCTGGTGAACATTTCACATTATGATCTTAACAGCTAGTTATTACTTGAGTGGCAGTCATAGAGGCTCCGTTACCGAGTCTCTGCGCCCTCCTCACAGGGCTGCTCGCTCAGACTCTCTTGGCAGAATCCCATTGCTTTGGCAGATTGTCGATTTCCATGTGTCATCCTATCAACTTGCCATGTTATTCAATAGCGCAGATTAATGCGCTATTAGTGTGCATGTGTCATTTTACTATTGCGTGAGCTCCTGGCATACTATCGTGCTGCCCTGCTGAAACTTCTGGGAACCAGTTGCTTGGGAAGACCAAATGGAAGGTTATTAAATCAATGGTTTGGGAAGCTGCTGGAGAGAGATGTTTCCCTAAACCTTATGTGAGGTGGAGAGAGAAATTGGCACACAGGACTGTAGACCAAAAATTGATGATTAGCAAGATTAAAAATAGGAGATGGCATCAAGGGCTCGACTTTAATGGGCCTCAGAGGGCGGGTTTGGAGGCGGGTCGGCAGCGAGAATTGGCTGTGAAGCACTTTGGGACGTCCGGTGGTTGTGAAAGGCGCTATATAAATGCAAGTCTTTCTTTATAGCTATTTCCACAGGACTGCCGACATTATTCTTATTGAAAGTTAAAAGAAAGAAAACTCACCACTCAATCATTTTTCAAACTTCATTCCCGGGATGTGGGCGTTACTGGCTTGGCTGACATTTTATGCCCAGTTGCCCTTTTTTACAACTGAGTGGCTTCCTGATCCGGTTTGGAAGGCAGTTAATTACACAGAACATACAGTACAGAGACAGGCCATTTGGCCCAACAAGTCTGTGCTGGTGTTTATGCCCCACACCAGTCTCCTCCCATTCCATCTGCCTCATCCCAGCCTTCCAGCATAACTTTCTATTCCCTTTTCTCTCATGTACTCATCTAGTTTTCTTCTGAAAGCGTCTAAGCCATTTGCCTCAACCACTTCCCGAGTTCCACATTCTAATCACCGTCAACCACACTACTGGGGACTGGAGTCACGTATAGATAAGACCGGGTAAGGACAGCAAGTTTCCTTCCCTAAAAAGACATGAGTGACCTAGTTGGGTTTATAAGACAATCTGACAGCTTCATGGTCACTTTTACTGAGACCAGATTTTGTTTTACATTGTGATTCAAATTCTCAAAAACTGCCATGGTGGGATTTGAACTCACACCTCTCCTGAATTACTAGTGAAGTGACATAACCACGACAGTGTATCGAGGGTAATAAAAACAGAAAATGCTGGAGACACTCAGCAGGTCAGGCAGCATCTGTGAAGAGAGAAACAGAGTTAACGTTTCAGATCGATGACCTTTCGTCAGAACTGGACAAAAGCAGGAAATGGAACAGATTTTTAAGCAAGTGTAGGAGCTGGGAAATGGGGGAGGGGATGAAAGAACAAAAGGGAAGGTCTGTGATAGGATAGAAGGCAGGAGAGGTTAAGAGACATTAAGAGATATTCAAGGCAAAAGGAGATGGTAATGGGACAGGTTAAGAAACAAAGGATGGCTCTAGATGAAGTGTGAATTGCGCTGGCAGAATGAAAGACAGCTGACATGTGGGAGAGAAGAAAAGACACAAACAAAAGGTGTGGATAAAAAATATATATAGGATAGGGGCCGAGGTTATGATCTGAAATTGTTGAACTCTATGTTGAGTCCAGAGGGCTGTAAAGTGCCTAATCGAAAGATGAGGTGCTGTATCGAGGGTAATGGGGCTGTGGAATGCACTTTCCAGAGTTAGCGACTGAAACAGAGGTTAGACAGGAGGTTGAACGAAAGGGGGAAAAGGGATATGGGAAGGAGGCAGGCACACGGGGTTAGGACTATTGCTCATGTGCAGAACCATCGCCCACGTGGACTGGTTGGGCTGAACGGCCTGTTCAGGGTTATTTCTATGTAATTCTATGCAAGATCCCAAGAGCGCCCAGACTGCCTCTTTTTTAAAAATGTATTTGTTTGTGGGATGCGGATGTGGACGTTGCTGGCCTTTATCGCCCATCCTTAATTGCCCTTGAGGAGGTGGTGGTGAGCCGCCTTCTTGAACCGCTGCATTCCTGGTGGTAAAAGGTACTCCCACAGTGCTGACCTTGTCGTGGCGGTTTGGTACAACTGAGTGTCTCGCTGGGCCATTTCAGGGGGCCGTTAAGAGTCAACCAAATTGCTGTGGGTCTGGAGTCACATAGCGGCCAGACCGGGTAAGGACAGCAGATATCCTTCCCTGAAAGGACATTAGTGAACCAGATGGGTTTTTACAACAATCCGGTAGTTTCATGGTCACCATTACCGACACTGGTTTTTAATTCCAGATTTATTTAATTAACTGAATTTAAATTCCTCAGCTGCCATCGTGGGATTTAAACTCACGTCCACCGGATTATTGCTCCAGGTCCTCTGGATTACCAGTCCAGTAACTATGCTACCGTAACCCTTCTCTTGGGCCTGCGGTCAGCAGTGAGTCCCCACTTGCGCCTGGGGCACGCGACTCATTTAAATGATGCCCGACAGGAATTTCGAGCATTTTGGTTCCACTGCAGGCGCAACACAGCGGAAATAACCTGGCCGTGAAATCTGTCACGTGGCAGCGCAAGAAACAGGCGATAGCGAATCGGCAGCCAACAACAACAACAACGTGTATTTATATAGCGCCTTTAACGTAGTAAAACGTCCCAAGGCGCTGCACAGGAGTGTAACCAGACAAAAACTTTGACATGGAAAGAAAGATTGGGCAGAGTGTGAAACAGGTTGCTGGTTCATTTTAGAACATAAGAACATAAGAATTAGGAGCAGGAGTCGGCCATTTGTCCCTTCGAGCCTGCTCCGCCATTCAATAAGATCATGGCTGATCTTCCACCTCAACTCCACTTTCCCGCACTACCCCCATATCCCTTGATTTCCTTAATATTCAAAAATCTATCGATCTCTTTCTTGAATATACTCAACGACTGAGCCTCCACAGCCCTCTGGGGTAGAGAATTCCAAAGATTCACCACCCTCTGAGTGAAGAAATTTCTCCTCATCTCAGTCCTAAATGGCCGACCCTTTATTCTGAGACTGTGACCCCTGGTTCTAGACTCCCCAGCCAGGGGAAACATCCTCCCTGCATCTACTCTGTCAAGCCTTGTAAGAATTTTGTATGTTTCAATGAGATCACCTCTCACTCTTCTAAACTCTAGAGATTATAGGCTGAGTCTACTCAATCTGTCATCATAGGACAATCCCCCCCATCCCAGGAACCAGTCTGGTGAACCTTCGTTGCACACCCTCTATGGCAAGTATATCCTTCCTTAGGTAAGGAGACCAAAACTGCACACAATACTCCAGGTGTGGTCTCACCAGGGCCCTTTTCACCCATTTTGTGTTAGTGGATTTCACCCCCTTTGTGCCTATGTACAGTGGTGAGCATCAAGAGGGGAAGATTGCCTTTCATATGACATAGGCTGTTGGCTACAAATCAGGTTTACTAAAAGTAAAAATTAAACCTTAGCTAAAGTTCAGTACAAGTTCCACTACATTCAACTCCTCAGTTCAACACTAGTGAAAGATGCAATGCTTCAATAACTTCTAATAACACTGCGCTTGGATCAGTCCCTGTCAAACAAAGTGTTATATGCGAGGATGGACCTTTCATGGAGCTTTAACAGGCTTATCTCCAAACCGGGTGCAGTATATTACAGCAAAGAGAGAATTGGCAAACAGAGATTCCTGTCAGGATTATAACTCTGCCGCTGCTTAGATCTCAGTGGACCAAAGCGTGATTGACAGACAGATATCAGAAACAATTGAACATAGCAAGTTAAAGCGGCTCAACATCAAAAATACTGCGGATGCTGGAAATCTGAAATACAAGCGGAAAATATGCTGGAAACACTAAGCATCTGTAGAGAGAGAAGCAGAGTTAACGTTTCAGGTCGATGACTTTTCGGCAAAAATTGATTTTATGTCCGTTTGAACGCCCTAATAACTCAATAGCGTTGCATTTATATGTGAGTTAAGGAGGTGCAGCTTTGCCCGTGTAGTTCTGACGAAAGTTCATCGACCTGAAACGTTAACTCTGTTTCTCTCTCCACAGATGCTGCCTGACCTTTTTTTAATTTCATTTTTTATGGGATGTGGGCATCGCTGGCAAGTCCAGCATTTATTGCCCATTCCTAATTGCCCTTGAGAAGGTGGTGGTGAGCCGCCTTCTTGAACCGCTGCAGTCCGTGTGGTGAAGGTGCTCCCACAGTGCTGTAAGGGAGGGAGTTCCAGGATTTTGACCCAGCGACGATGAAGGAACGGCTGATGTATTTCCAAGTCAGGATGGTGTGTGACTTAGAGGGGAACTCGGAAGTGGTGGTATTTCCATGCGCCTGCTGCCCTTGTCCTTCTAGGTGGAAGAGGTTGCGGGTTTGGGAGGTGCTGCCGAAGAAGCCTTGGCAAGTTGCTGCAGTGCATCTTGTAGATGGTACACACTGCAGATACGGTACGCCGGTGGTGGAGGGAGTGAATGTTTAAGGTGGTGGATGGGGTGCTGAGTGTTTCCAGCATTTTCTGTTTCTAAGTTAAAGTGGTACTTTTCTGGACTTATAATGGATATTCGACACAAATCCAATCACATCTGGTTGCAGGCACCAATGACTATTTTCAGGACAAGGCAGGCTCCCACAGATCTATAGGGAATATGCCAACTCCAAGCCATTAAAGAAAGAACGAAAGACTTGTGTTTCTACAGCGCCTTTCACGACCACCGGACGTCCCAAAACGCTTTACAGCCAATGAAGTGCTTTTTGAAGTGGAGTCACTGTTGAAATGTGGGAAATTAGCATATCAAAATTCCTGTTCCTTCGGAGGGTTAATGTGACGCTATTTCAGCTGGGGTAAAAATGCACTCGGCTTGCAGTAAACATATCAAAGTGGCCTAAACAGAGCGTGGGGTAAAATTCTCCCCTACCCCCCACACGCACGCACAGAGCTTTCTGTAACGCGCTGCCTGAAAGGGTGGTAGAAGCAAATTCAATAATAACTGTCAAAAGGGAATTGGATAAATACTTGAAGGGCCATGGAGAAAGGGCAGAGGTGTGGAGCTAATTGGATAGCTCGATGAAAGAGCCATCAAAGAATGGCCTCCTTCTGTGCTGCATCATTTTATGATACCATTTCATGTCATTAATTAGGACAGATTTATAAGCTGCCACAGGGACATCAAATCATGCAGTACTTTCCTCAGTACCACACTGGTGCGTCGGTCTAGATTATCAAAGCAAGTCATGGTGTGAACCTTTGATGTCCTTTTCATAATATAGTTTAAATGAAATAACATTATTAATTTTGGATCTGTTTTTGCAGTTACCGACATGTGCAGTGTCTTGATTCAAAATAATATGGAACATAGGAACAGGAGGAGGTCTTTTAGCCCCGCGAGCCTGTTCTGTCATTCAATGAGATCATGGCCGATCTGCGACCTAACTCCATATACCCGCCTTTTCCCCATATCCCTTAATGCCTTTGGTTAACAAAAATCTATCAATCTCAGAATTAAAATTAACAATTGATCTAGCAACAATTGCCGTTTGCGGAAGAAATTTCCAAATGTCTCCCACCCTTTGTGTGTCGAAGTGTTTCCTAATTTCACTTCTGAAAGGTCTGGCTCTAATTTTTAGACTATGCCCCCTGGTCCTAGACTTCCCCAACCAACAGAAATAGTTTCTCTCTATCTACCCTATCTGTTCCCCTTAATATCTTTAAAAAAGGAAGAGGGTAGCTAAAGTAAACGTTGGTCCCTTAGAGGATGAGACTGGGGAATTAATAATGGAGAACAGGGAAATGGCAGAGACTCTGAACAAATATTTTGTATCTGTCTTCACGGTAGAAGACACTAACAACACCCCAAAAATGGATAATCAAGGGGCCACAGGGAGGGGTGGGGAACTAAAGACAATCACTATCACTAGGGAAATAGTACTTGGCAAAATAATGGGACTAAAAGATGACAAGTCCCCTGGACCAGATGGCCTGCATCCCAGGGTCTTAAAAGAAGTGGCTGCAGAGATAGTGGATGCATTGGTTGCAATATACCAAAATTCCCTGGACTCTGGAGAGGTCCCAGCGGATTGGAAAACCGCAAATGTAACATCCCTATTTAAGAAAGGAGGGAGACAGAAAGCAGGAAACTATGGACCAGTTAGCCTAACATCTGTCGTTGGGAAAATACTGGAGTCCTTCATTAAGGAAGCAGTAGCAGGGCATTAGGAAAATTATAATGCAGTCAAGCAGAGTCAGCATGGTTTTATGAAAGGGAAATCATGTTTAACAAATTTGCTGGAGTTCTTTGAGGATGTAACGAGCAGGGTGGACAAAGGTGAACCAGTAGATGTGGTGTATTTGGATTTCCAGAAGGCATTCGATAAGGTGCCACATAAAAGGTTACTGCATAAGATAAGAGCTCATGGAATTGGGGGTAATATATTCGCATGGATAGAGAATTGGCTAACTAACAGAAAGCAGAGAGTCAGGATAAATGGGTAATTTTCCGGTTGGCAAACAGTAACTAGTGGGGCGCCACAGGGATCGGTGCTGGGGCCTCAACTATTTACAATCTACATTAATAACTTGGATGAAGGGACTGAGTGTAATGTAGCCAAGCTTGCGGATGATACACAGATGGGTGGGAAAGCAAGTTGTGCAGAGGACTCAAAGAATCTGCAAAGGGATATAGACAGTCTAAGTGAGTGGGCAAACATTTGGCAGATGGAGTATAATGTGGGAAAGTGCGAGGTTATCCACTTTGGCAGGAAAAATAAAAAAGCAAATTATTATTTAAATAGAGAGATTACAAAATGCTACAGTTCAGAGGGACCTGGGGGTCCTTGTGCATGAAACACAAAAAGTTAGCATGCAGGTACAGCAAGTAATCAAAAAGGCAAATGGAATGTTGGTCTTTATTTCAAGGGGGTTGGAGTATAAAAGCAGGGAAGTCCTGCTACAACTGTACAGGGTATTGGTGAGACCACACCTTGAGTACTGCGTACAGTTTTGGTCTCCTTATTTAAGGAAGGATATACTTGCATTGGAGGCAGTTCAGAGATGATTTACTAGGTTAATTCCAGAGATGAGGGGGTTGACTTATGAGGAAAGGTTGAGCAGGCTGGGCCTATACTCTTTGGAATTTAGAAGAATGAGAGGTGATCTTATTGAAACATATAAGATACTGAGGGGGCTCGACAAGGTAGATGCAGAGAGGATGTTTCCCCTCGTGGGGAAATCTAGAACGCGGGGGCACAGTCTCAGAATAAAGGGTCACCCTTTTAGAACTGAGATGAGGAGGAATTTCTTCTCTCAGAGGGTCGCAAATCTGTGGAATTCTCTGCCAAAAAGCTGTGGAGGCTGGGTCATTAAATACATTTAAGGTGGAGATAGACAGATTTTTGCAAGATAAGGGAGTGAAGGGTTATGTGGAGCGGGCGGGGAAGTGGCTTTGAGCCCAAGATCAGCCATGATCTTCATTGAATGGCGGAGCAGGCTCGAGGGGCCAAGTGGCCTATTCCTGCCCCTATTTCTTATCTTCTTGTGTTCTTATGTTCAAATCACCCTTGACCTGAAGGGTTAATGTGACAGAAATATTGGGAGTGCATCAGAAATAATTCATGTTTGATTAGCTGGATAGTTCCACAGCCCTCAGATCTGAGTGGTCATTCATTGCCCTCAATCATTCACATCTGCCTGAACAAATTTTCATGTTCATTATCTTGAAATCTCAGTGACCAATTTTCAAAAAATGTTGCACTGTTCTAAAGCTTGCTTTTCATATAATTAATATCTGCAGCAACAGGGGGTGAAGGTTTAGTGGAATTCATGCCAATTATGAGTTGGCCAAATGGGGTAGCAAAAAAAGATGGAACTCATCAGCATGCAGTAGTGTGTGCCATCGCCAGCCCTTGTATCCTTCAAACAAAGGTGATCAGATAACTCAAAGAACAGCCTCCATAAGTGGGTGTTTTTCAGCCTCAGAATTGGCATTTCCTATCTTCTAACCTGGATAGCAATTGCACAAAATGTATTTCAGTATGTAGGTTAAAACAATTACATAATTTCACATGAAACATCCCTATGATGCCAATTTGTAATGTTACAAGGTCCTACATGTGTCAGCTGTGGCTCAGTGGGTAGCACCCTCCTGTCTGAGTCAGCAACGGTTGTGGGTTCAAGTCCCGCTCCAGGAGACTCAAGCACAAAAATCCAGGCTGACGCTCCAGTGCAGTGCTGAGGGAGTGCCGCACTGTCGGAGGTGCCGCCTTTCGGGTGAGATGTTAAACCGAGGCCCCGTCTGCTCTCTCAGGTGGACGTAAAAGATCCCATGGCATTATTTTGCTATGTCTTTGATGTGGTACCTTCCTGGCTGACTTGATTAACTTTATCACACCTCGGCAGATAGTCAGGATGATTTAATTTAGTGGTCTGCAATTGTAAGATACACATGCTTTGTTCTCTATCTATATATGCTTTGGCGATTCTGTATCTAATTTACTTCACCTGAGGAAGGAGCAATCGATAGCTCCGAAAGCTTGTGATTTCAAATAAAACTGTTGGACTATAACCTGGTGTTGTGCGACCTCTCAATTATTTTGAAGAGCAGGGGAGCTTTCCCCGGTGTCCTGGGGCCAATATTTATCCCTCAATCAACATCACTAAAACAGATGATCTGGTCATTATCACATTGCTGTTTGTGGGAGCTTGCTGTGCGCAAACTGGCTGCCGCGTTTCCTACATTACAACAGTGACTACACTTCAAATAGTGCTTCGTTGGCTGTAAAGCACTTTGGGACGTCCTGAGGTCGTGAAAGGCGCTATAGAAATGCAAGTCTTTCGTTCTAAACCCTGAAATTTTGTCTGGTTATGGAGAGCCTACTAGAAATGGTACGCGGAGCTTAATCTCAGTCTACGATTCTAAAGCTGGTTTTCATCTCCACTCCACGTATTCCCGATTGGCAGCACCAGGACGTCCCAACAATGTGTGTTTAAAGATATATCAGCTGGGGGATCTGGCCTCCTGAAGACTGAATGTACAAGATCCGCACTGGACATGTGAATTTGCGCTCCTGCTGTGAAACCCGCAGCTGCTGGAGGTTTCATTTCTGAGTGTGTTGTGGAGTCAGGTGACTGACCTGTCTCGCCACCTTCACACTCCATCTTTGAACAGTGCAGTCGAAGCGGAAGCTACTTCACCGTGACCCTGCCGTTGGATTGTAGACGCATTCGGTGACTCCACTTCAGAGAAGTACTTCATTGACTGTAAAGCGCTTTGGGACGTCCGGTGGTCGTGAAAAGGCGCTGTAGAAATGCAAGTCTTTCTTTCTTTCAATGGCTTCAATTCAGAACCTAATAACCAGTAAAGAGATTTGTTGCATCTCCAGCTTTTTTTCCAGTTCTGACGAAGGGTCATCGACCCGAAACGCTAACTCTTGTCTCTCTCTCTCTCCACAGATGCTGCCTGACCCGCTGAGTATTTCCAGCATTTTCTGTTTTTATTATAAGAGAGTTGCTGCATCTTGCTGAACAAACACCGGCCATTTTCAATCTGATCAATATGAAGTGTAATTTAGAAGCTAGGTTGTCGTAATCTGCAGCCAGTCTTCAGTGCATTTTAATAATGCATGTGCTGTCAGTCCTGATAAATGTACTAGAAAAAAAGAGTGCTGCCGCTACAACAGGTTCATGTAGATCAATCGAATATCTGACAGCATTTATGACACGCAAAATCATAATCAAATGTTTGATTTAAGCACCTTGAGATTACACGTAGCTTAGTTGGAATGGTGTTGAAGGAGTGTAAAGGAAGCTGTGCTTTCTCCTCTGAGGGCAGAAAATTCATTATTCATTACGCGCTTTTCTTCTGTCATCCAGTGCAAAATAACCATCATATCAATAAATGAAAGGCACTTTTGAAGGCATCGTCCTCCTCACTTATTAGTGGATATTGGCGCAGATCTGGAATGCGCTGCCTGAAAGGATGGTTTGAAGCAGATTCAATCGTAACTTGCAAAAGGGAATTCGATAAATTCTTGAAAAGGAAAAAAATTTGCAATACTACGGGGAAGGAACAGAGGAGTGCGACTAATTGAGCCGCCCTTTCAAAGAGCCGCCACAGGCACGATGGGCCGAATGGCCTCCTTCTGATTCTTTCTTGCTGGAGTGGAGCATCTCGCGATGTGCAGCGTTAGACTTTTTCCTGTACCCTTCAGTTTTCTCCCTGTAACTTGCTGGGAGTGCGAGCTGCTAACGGCGCGGCGAGGGCGACGGGCCACCTGGGTCCTCAGTGAACGGCGGGACCAAGAGTCAATCTCCTTAACCAATGAGATTTAAAGGACTAAGAAAGAAACAGAGGGACGATGGAGAAGGAAATAGTGTGAATTAGATACAAATCAGGTACAGAAAGAGAAAGAGAGGGAAAGAAAGATTGGATTCAGAGAAAGAGAGAAAAAAAGAGGCAGAAAGGAAAAGTATGGAAACAAATTTAAAATTTAAAATTTAACACGTGGCCAGAGGACACCAGGAACATCATCGAGCAGACCATCGGGGGGGCTCAAGCAATGGTTCCGCTGCCTTGACCGCTCGGAGGAGCCCTCCAGTACTCACCGGAGCAGGTGTCCCATTTCGTGGTGGTCTGCTGCATGCTCCACAACTTGGCCATCATGAGGGTCCGGCCCTTGCCACCAGGGATTGCAGGACCACCTCAGGAGGAGGAAGAGGGAGAGGAGGAGGAGGACGAGGAGGAAGAGGAAGAGGAGTGAGGGAGGAGGCAGCCACTCAATCGGCCTTCCGTGATCGCCTCATCAGACTGCGGTTCCAATAAATTAAACCCCAGATCCCCGTTGCTCACCACATCCCCATCATCCCATCCCTGTCACAGGCCATATCACAGCGCACAGCTGAAATGAGACACACCACAAAAGAATCCAAACTGAATTAATAAATTTATCAATAATCAGTGAACACCAAAAATATTAACTATTCACCCTTGTGCAATCCCTTAGTTCCCCTCGTTACTGTGCCTTTGCCTACTCTAGTGCTCCTACGAAGTGTTAGCCCAGTGGCTGCAGCAGGGCTGGTGGAAGGCTGCTGAGTGTCCGTGCAGGAGACTTCAGATGGATGGCCTTGCAGGACGCCCTCGACCAGCTCTGGGTCTGGAAGGCCCGACTGTAGAATGTACCACCTCAGGCTGGGCGGCAGCAGACTGGGCTGGCTGGATGACAGGCAGCGACAAGGACAATGGCGGAGTGGCAGTGGTGGGAGCAGGAATGCTGCCATCCTGAGAGAGGAGAGCAGGTTCCTGCTCCACTGACCCACTGCCACTCCCCCGAGCAGCACCTCAGCATCCCTAGCAATCTGTTGGAGCACAGATTGCTGACCTGCTGCGACACCGTGAAAGCCCCAGTTGACGGTGGTAGACCCAGCCACGATGGCAGCAGTCAGAGCTTGTGTGACATCAAGCTGAGACTGCATGAGAGCGGTCTGAGATTGGATGCCACCAAGCATAGACTGCATTACAGCACTAAGACGTTGCGTTGCTTCCGCCTGTGCTGTAATGGAAGCTGCCAGATCGCCCATCACACGCGGCATCAGGGCTGGGTCGCCACAGTCTCTCTGACCCTAACCCTAATCCTTTCCAGACTGGAAATGATGGGCCCCATGTGTGAGCAGAGCTCTGTGCAATGTTGAAGGCGGACACCTCCACGCTCCTTACCATTGCCGACAGGCTCTCGGGTACCCTTGCCATTGCACCTATCATCTCCGTGCGCATAACCATCACCCTTCTTCTAAACGCCTCCCCATCGAGGCCCTCATCTGAGTCCTGTGCAGCAAAACTTGCGTGCGAATTCGCCCTCTGGGGAGCTGGCACCCAAGCTACCCTTTCCCCCTGGCCTTACTGCAGCCCACTTGTCCCTGGTGCCTCACCCTGTGCATATCCCACTACTATACTAGCCTCTAAAGAACGCGTAGTGCCAGTATCTGAGGTGGTGCCTGCGGGTGAGACATGCAGTGACGCGGTGTGTTCTTCCTCCTCCTCTTCTCCCACATCGCTGTCTACGGTGCCCTCAGGGCCAGGCTGCTCAGGTCCTTGCTGATTATCTGAAAACATAGAGGCACAAGATTCGGGTTAAGGTGAGGGGACGGGGGCAGGAAGGGAGAAATGCATGCATACAGGGGGTCAACATCGCTGGTGGCCACGGCGCCCACCCACCTGGCGCCCAATATTCTGCAGCACTCTATTCTCCAGCGCAGACAGTGTTTGGGTGTCGGCTTGTCCCCCGCCTGTGCGCTCCTGCTCCCTCCTGTTGTGAGCCACCTTGGCCTGCAAGAGAAAGGAAAGTGTGTGAGTGAGTGTGGAGCAATGTGTTTGGGAGATGTGCCTGCCATAGTTGAATAGCTGTCATTGCGTGCAAGGTGTGAGATGTGGGTGTGAGTGTTGGTAGGTGGAGGTTGTTGGTGGGTGAGTGCTGGGGCTGTGGTGCTTTGGGCAGTGTGTGAAGACTGTGGTTCAGATGGTGGTATGTAGCATTTGTTGAAGCATTGACTCACCCTGATCTCCCGAGTGAGGTTGTTAAATTTCTTCCTGCACTGTGTGTGGGTCCTGGGGACCACAGTGCTGCCCGAGACCTGCTGGGCAACCTCCCTCCACATGGTGCGGAAGACATGCGGCGAGGGCCTTCTGCCACTTGTCGGGTAGAGCACCGCCCTCCATCTCTCCACAGCGAACACCAACGCCTACAATACTTGATCGTTGAATCTGCGGGCTCTCTCCCTGGGGTGTGGATCTGCCATGAGTACAGCTGCTTCAGTCATCTGGCTCCTTCTCCTTGAGCTGCTCCTGCTTGCTGAGGCAGCTGCACAGCCAGCAATGCTGAGAATGAGGTTCTGCAGCAGCAATGAACCTCCCCTTTAAGAACTGGAAAAAGCCTGTGGCAATGATGACTTGCAATTAGACTGCACGCAATATTGGTCCACCCTTTGAGTGTAACGCCAATGAGCTTGGGCTTTAAGGGGTAGAAATTAGGTCGCGCCCCATTTGGGGCGCAAATATCGTCCGGACGCAAATATTAGCGCCTGGCGCTAATTATCGGCACTGACGGGAAACTTCACTTTTACCGCCCCGGGAGGTGAGTGGAGCGCTAAATCAGGCGCTGCACACCTGTCTTAAGGCGCAAAGGCCGAGCAGTGAGGCGCTAACTCGGAGCGCTGGCGAAGCTCATGTAATGTCAGTCAGCAATGGAACACACACACAATGGCACGGGCCAGTTCTTAAAGGGGATGGTTAATCTTGCTTTCCATCCACATCCTGTTCATTGCTGCCTTGAATCTCGGCCTGGAGAGACTTGCACATCAAATGTGCTGGAAAGAACAATGGAGAGCACCAGGCAAAGAGCTCAGAGTGCAGCTCCCACGGTCTCTGCTAAATCGATACAAGGAATGGCAAATCAAAATGAACCTGCAAAGTGCTGCTCAGTACCCAAAACTCCTTCACACAACGTTGAATCTCTCCAGAAGTCTCTCCCTCTCTCTCTCAGAATGCGTAGTTCAAAAATGCCACCAACAATAAAAGACAGGAAGAGGCCCCCTTTAAATAGCGCCCCCCCCAGCCCCACAGCGATTGATAGCGTTCCAGTCTTCTGGTCGTTGGAAGCGCCAGGCGGTAAGGCAGGGGGCGCCACTCAATTTCCGCTACGGGGCGCCCCAAGGGCGTTGCACCATGGAATGACGTCACAATCTGCGCGCGCAGGTGGTCGCAGCGGTAAGTTTTAGCGCCGCCGCACAATCTCAAGTTAAGTTCTCGAGCGGCGCAAACATCGCTGCGCCCGGGCGTTAGCGGCTTTGCGCCCCATTAGCGCCCTCTTAAGGCGCTAACGGGTGGCGCAACCAAGTGAATTTTTACCCCTAAGACTTGAATTAGCGCTCCAATTATTTCTTTGAGCAGTGAGCATGAATTTTGCGTGCAGTCTAAAGCATTAGCGCCTGGCGCTAATTCTCCAACTTTTCTAATGATACTGCCCATTCCTGGAATACAATGAATTTCTAGCCCAATGTATTTCTGTGAGCTACTGACTGTAAGATAGCTGTCCCTGTATCTCCAACAGTGAGTGACAGCTGCTACAGTCCCATTTCATAAACTGCTTCTCTTCATAATCCCAAATTGGAGATTGCAGTGTTTCAACACGACTCATTCAAAATCTAATCTCAAGGGGGTAGAAATTAGGTCGCGCCCCATTTGGGGCGCAAATATCGTCCGCGCGCAAATATTAGCGCCTGGCGCTAATTATCGGCACTGACAGGAAACTTCACTTTTACCGCCCCGGGAGGTGAGTGGAGCGCTAAATTAGGCGCTGCACACCTCTCTTAAGGCGCAAAGGCCTAGGAGTGAGGCGCTAACTCAGCGCACGAGCGCAGCGCAGCTGCTGCCAGTTAGCGCGGTAACACAGACACACTGGCGCCGGACACTTCTTAAAGCGGGGGGGGGCCACTTGCTCCCCAGCCACACCCTGCTCATTGCAGCCTTGAATCTCAGCCTGGAGAGACCTGTAATCCATTTTGCTGCCAAGAATGGAGAGGGTGAGAGAACGCGCTCATCGCTTCACCGAGCGGGCCTTGGATGCTCTGGTTGACGCAGTGGAGCGCAGACGATGCATGCTGTTCCCAGAGAGTGGCAGGAGGCCTTTGCCACGCGAGTTCAGAAGAGTGTGGAGGGAGGTGGCTCAGAGCGTCTCCTCCAGGAGCATGGTGCCCAGGACCCATGTCCAGTGCCGCAAAAAGTTCAACGACCTCACTCGGGTCGTCAGGGTGAGTGGCTTTTTCTCAATACCTCTCCATCCCTCCATCTCAACCTCACTCTATGGCCAGAGGGTCTTAAAACCCCAATGCACAACACTCATCCAACACCTATGGCCCTTTCATCAAACACACACACACATTCCACACTTTGCATACAGTAAGGGCTATTCACCTATGGGAGGCACATTAGGCAAGACCATGGCTGCATATTGTAAGGGCTATTCACCTATGGGAGGCACATCAGGCAAGACCATGGCTGCATATTGTAAGGGCTATTCACCTATGGGAGGCACATCAGGCAAGACCATGGCTGTATATTGACTCAGATGCTGTCCTTTTTCTTGCAGGCTAAGCTGGCTCATAATCGGAGACAGCAGCAACGGACGGGTGGAGGGCGGCTTCAGCTGCAACCCCTCAGCGATCTGGAGGAGCGCGTCCACAGGATTGTGGCAAGCCGGGTGATCGGTCCCGTCGCCACTGGAGACGCCGACCCCGTTGTGGACAGCAATGGTAAGGTCATCACCTTTTTGTCCTCTGTCCTTCCACTTGTCCCTCACAATACCAGCCTTTGACACTTTCAATCCAACTTGCTAACTCGCTGCACTTATTCCTCCCTTACTGCCACCCTGTCCTCACGCTAAAGCCACTCTTGTACCTCCCTGCTTTCAGATGGTGATTCACCAGCTGAGGAGATGGTCCCTGAAGCTGCCACTGGGAGTGATGCTGCAGCTGAGGAGGAAGAGGAAGCCGGAGCATCAGTGCCACCCTCTCCCGAGGAAGCCCATGGCCACACTGGGAACACGCCTTCCCCGGAGGGGAGCAGGGGGGAAGGGGCTGATGATGGTGAAGTTCCAGGACCCAGCGGGCTGCAGCAACGCCATGGGGGGGGGAGGGAAGAACGGGGGAGCAGGGGGGAAGGGGCTGATGATGGTGAAGTTCCAGGACCCAGCGGGCTGCAGCAACGCCATGGGGGGGGGAGGGAAGAACGGGGGAGCAGGGGGGAAGGGGCTGATGATGGTGAAGTTCCAGGACCCAGCGGGCTGCAGCAACGCCATGGGGGGGGGAGGGAAGAACGGGAGCCTTCTCCCCAGAGGGAGAGTATGCCAGACACTCCTAATGCAATGGACGCAGAGGAGGAGCGGATGATTGCAGAAATGAACAGCCAGGCGGTGGTCATGCACACTGAGCTCATGGGTGCAGTGGGAAGGGTGCCCGAATGCATTGAGGCACTGGCAAGGAGTGTGGAGCACTTCGCTGTAGCACAGGCGGATGCCACACTAAAGCTTACTGCTGCAATTCAGTCACTGGCTGCCAGGAACCCATCTGAGCCTGCTCTCATGCAGACTCAGATTGAGGCCACGCGAGCACTGACTGCTGCCATCCTCGATGGTTCGTGCACATGTCCCCGGGGCTGTCACCGCGCCGCAGCAGGCCAGCAATCTGTTCTCAGGCAAATTGCTCCGGATGCTGAAGTGCTGCCCCGTGGGAGTGCCAGTGTGTCGGGCGAGCAGGGAGTTGCTGTCCTCTCTCACGATGACAGCATTCCTGCTGCCAACACTGTCACTTCTCCACTGCACTTGCCACCGCCTGTAGGACAGACTGCTGCCGCCCATGCAGAGTTGGTGCAGTCTGCAGCCGGGCCCTCCAGGCCCAGAAGTGGTCGAGGCCGGCCTTCAGGGGCATCTGCAGTGTCAGGGTCTGACAAGCAGCAGCCTTCCACCAGCCTTGCTGCAGCCACTGAGGTCCCATTACGGAGGAGCAGTAGGGTTAGAAGGGGGGAAGTGCGCAAGGGAAGGAGATCACCCTCGAAGGGCAAAAAGTAGGAGGTGTGCCAAAATGCTGGTCATTTTTTTATTAAAGGCCGAGGTTCATGGCCCAACTTTTGTTTAGTGTTTTGGACATTATCTCCAGGTTGTGAGAACCAGTTATATTATTGACTGTTTTTTTGTGTTTATTTCTATGAGTTTGTCATGAGGAATTGACACACACAGAGTTTGTACAATAAATAAGTTTCTGTATTCAAAATATACATGGCTGGTGGTTGGAATTATTGGTGCCTTGGCCGGCTTAGGGGTTGCGTGCTGGGTTGATTCGTGTTTGTAGCACTGGCAGGGGCCCTAGAAGCGGCTTGCTATTAGTCGTTGACGGACGGCCCTTGCAGTTTGACCATTGTGGGCCGCCCTCCTGCCTTGGTGCTGCTGCTGATCATCGTCCTCGGCCTGTTCCTCCTCTTCCTCCTCCTCCTCTTGTGGTGCTGCAAGGCCTGGTGGCATTGGCTGCGTCCTGAGGATTGCCATGTTGTGCAACATGCAGCACACCACTACGAATTTGGAAACTTGCTCAGGCGAGTACTGCAGGGCTCCTCCGGAATGGTCCAGACAGCGGAATCGTTGTTTGAGCACGCCGATTGTGCGCTCAATAATGTTCCTCGTTGCTTGTTGGCTTTCCTGGTACCGCAGCTCAGCAGGGGTGTTTGGCGCACGGAGCGGTGTCATCAGCCAGGTGCTCAATGCGTACCCCTTGTCCCCCAGAAGCCAACCGACTGGCTGATGCGGTGCCTCGAAAATTTCTGCCACAGTACTCTGGCGCAGGATGAAAGCATCGTGGCAGCTGCCCGGATAGTGGGCATTGACAGCGAGAATCACCTGTCTGTGGTCACAGACCAACTGCACATTCAAGGAATGGAACCCCTTTCTGTTCCGGAACTCCTCTGCATTCTCTCGCGGAGCACGCAAAGCCACATGCGTGCAGTCAATGGCGCCCTGCACCATGGGGAAGCCCGCTACCCTCGCAAAGCCCATAGCACGGTCATGCTGCTTGTCTGGGGTCATAGGGAAGGAGATGAAGTCTCGTCTCCTTGTGAAGAGGGCATTGGTGACCTGCCGGATGCAGCGATGCACCGCAAACTGGGAGATATTGGCGAGGTCCCCAACAGCAGCTTGGAATGAGCCAGTGGCGTAGAAGTTCAAGGCCACTGTGACCTTCACTGCCACCGACAGAGACGTCCTGGACCTCAGCTGAGGCTGCAGATCTGGCTGCAGCAGGTGGCAGAGCTCAGTGACCACCTCCTTGCTGAATCGCAGCCTTCGCAAACACAGCTCCTCGGACATGTGGATGTAGGAGAGCTGTTCACGATATACCCTGGGAGGGTAAGCTCTCCTGTACATGCGCCTGATGGGCCTCCTCCGTCTGGCCATCATTGCCACTCTCTGTCTGCGTCTCACTCTGCTCCGATTGAGCTGGAGCAGGACGACGCCCCCAATCATTGCAGCCCCCATCTTCTCTTTGCCAGAAAAGTAATGAGGTACAGCAACGAAAGTAGCAGCAAAGTTAGGATGAACTAGGCAAAACTACCTCACAAAGCGTTGAGTCAATGTAGAAGTCTCTCTCTCTCTCTCTCCGAATCTCTCTCTCTCTCTCAGAACGAGTGGTGCATAAATGTCGACCACAGAAAAAGACAGGAAGAGGCCCCCTTTAAATAGCGCCCCCCCCAGCCCCAGACCGATTGATAACGTTCCAGTCTTCCGGTCGTTGGAAGCGCCAGGCGGTAAGGCAGGGGGCGCCACTCAATTTCCGCTCCGGGGCGCCCCAAGGGCGTTGCACCACGGACTGACGTCACAATCTGCGCGCGCAGGTGGTCGCAGCGGTAAGTTTTAGCGCTGCCGCACAATCTCAAGTTAAGTTCTCGAGCGGCGCAAACAGCGCTGCGCCCGGGCGTTAGCGCCTTAACGCCCCATTAGCGCCCATTTAAGGCGCTAACGGGAGGCGCAACCAACTGAATTTTTACCCCAAGGCCTCCAACCCACCCACTGGAAAAGTCAGACTAATATTTTCTATACTGTTAGCACATCACAACTGTGTTCCTTTCCATCCAGTATGTGGGGAGAATTACAAACACAGGGCGAGAAATGGGTCTCACTCTGGAAACCGGTGCAAAGTGGGCGACACACCTGGCATGTGCCGAGACATCGGCCCAAGGCTCACTCCAAATTGGACATCAGGCCTCAGGTACATAAAACCGAGGAGCTGGTCAACACGCTGGACAAAATATCCAACTCCGATGCAGAGGGGGGGGGGTGGGTGTGGGTGTTTGGGGGGCAGAATGGTGGGGCGGGGAGGTAGGATGTTCCCGATGGTGGGGGAGTCCAGAACCAGGGGTCACAGTTTAAGGATAAGGGGTAAGCCATTTAGGACTGAGATGAGGAGGAATTTCTTCACCAAGAGAGTGGTGAACCTGTGGAATTCTCTACCACACAAGGCAGTTGAGGCCAATTCATTAACTATATTCAAGAAGGAGTTGGATATATTTCTTAAGGCTAAAGGGATCAAGGGATATGGGGAGAAAGCAGGGACAGGGGACTGAATTTGGATGATCAGCCATGATCTCATTAAATGGCGGAGCAGGCTCGAGGGGCCGAATGGTCTACTCCTGCTCCTATCTTCTATGTTTCTAACACAAGATGGCTGAGTGTGGCTGGTAGAGGACCGTCGTATTGCTGTGGAGCCAGGGTGCCACCGACTGCCCGCGTGTGGCCATCGGGGCTCCTGCCAACGAGCCGGGCCCCTTAATGAACCGTGAAGCGTCTCACCCGCTCGATGTCCAGCTGGTCTGTGGTCACCGCCAGCGGTTCATGCAGACGTGCACGAGCTTTCCAGGATCCTCCCGAGGATGGCTACATCCGACGGAAGTGCAGTCGTCACCCTCTCTTTGCTGAGGAACAACACATCCCAGGCTGGCTACTAGGAGACGAGAGATGTCCTCTGCGGATTTGGCATAACGTCGCCCGACTCTGCCCCTGCCTCAGCCCATCTGCTGCTGAAACCCTCATCCATGCCTTTGTACCCTCTAGACTCTGACTATTCCAATGCTTTCCTGGGCAGCCTTCCATCTACCACCCGACATAAACTTGAGCTCATCCAAAGCTCTGCTGCCCGTGTCCTAACTGGCACCAAGTCCCGTTCACCCATCACCCCCTGTGCTCGCTGACCTACATCAGCTCCCAGTCTAGCAACACCTCGATTTTAAAGTTCTCATCCTAATTTTCAAATCCCTACATGGCCTCGCCCCCTCCCTATCTCTGTAAACTCCTCCTCCTCCTACAACCCTTCGAGATCTGTGTCCTCCTCCAATTCTGGCTTCTTGCGCATCCCCAATTTTAATCGCTCCACCCTTGTGGGTCGTGCCTTCAGCTGCCTCGGCCCTAAACTCTGGAGTTTCCCAGCCTAAATCTCTCCGCCTCTCTACCTCTCTTTCTTCCTTGAAGACGCTCCTTAAAACCTACCTCTTTGACCAGGCTTTTGGTCATCTGCCCTAATATCTCCTTATGTGGCTCGGCATCAAATTTTGTTGGCTAACCCTCCTGTGAAGCGCCTTGGGACGTTTTACTACGTTAAAGGCGCTATATAAATACAAGTTGTTGTTGTTGTTGTTGTTGTTGGCTGACCAGCCAGCTCTGAAATCTAAGGATGCCATTGAGGTCAGATACAACAGCAGTGAGGGATCAGCCATCGAGCAGTCCACTGGGGTGCTGAAACAACAATTTCGCTGCCTGGGAGGTGGCAGGCTGCTGATGCTCAGACGAGGGCTTCTGAGCTTCTCACGGTCAACGACCTCCAGGAGCTGGGGGCCGGAGAGAGCCCAGGCCGCAGATTGCGGCCGCTCAGCTGTTGCCAAGGGGGGGGGTTGCTGGCATAGCTGGCTTCCTGGCACCAACGGGAGGGCAGAGGTTGGGGGGGGGTGGTGGAGGTGTGGTGGTGGAGGGGGGGGAGAAGACAAAAGGCAATATGTGCTACTCCCTCCGCATCACTGCCACCTGGATCGTCTGGAAAAGGGGCAGAGGGACACTGACTGGCAAGCACTGCGAAGGTGATGCAGCAGCAGATGAGTGGCAGCGCCATGCCGCGCCAGGCTGCCTGTTTTTATGATCGCTTGAAGGACGAGAAAAGGTAAGAGGGATAGTCAGACACCCCGCTTTACTTGGCCTACAGCCTCACCATCCCCAGTGCTTCTCCTGCTGCCTAACACCCCCCCCCATGCTCTCCATGGATTCTGTTAGCAGCCAACCTCCTTCCTCCTCTGGTTCACAACGACACACTTCGAGTGAGCACGAGATGTTTGATGGTGGGGTATATGGAGCAGACTTTATTGATGTCTCGTATAGGTGATCGGCCCAACCAGACACAGAGCGTGGCTTTCGCTTTCGAGTTCTATCTTTCGAGCCCGCCGAAGATTTATACATCATATTTTGCCTACAGATGTCACAGATAGCAAGGTAGCATTGTGGTTGTGATGCTGGACTAGTAATCCAGAAATCTAGACTAATTCTCCCAAAGTAGATGAGTTCAAATCCTACGCATGGCAGCTGGGGAATTTAAATTCAGTTAATTAAATAAATCAGATGGTTGTAAAAACCCATCTGGTTCACTGATGTCCTTTAGGGAAGGAAATCTGCTGTCCTTACCCGGTCTCGCCGATATGTGACTCCAGACCCACAGCAGTGTGGTTGTGACTCTTAACTTCCCTCTGAAATGGCCGAGCGAGACACTCAGTTGTATCAAAACCGCTACAAAGAAGTATCGTGGACTGCAGTGGTTCAAGGCAGCTCACCACCAGCTTCTCTAGGGTGATTAGGGATGGGCAATAAATGCTGGCCTTGCCAGTAATGCCCAGATCCTGTGAACAAATTAAAAAAAAGACCTCATGACGTTTCTATTCCTGAATCCTTTGAAAACACTCTATTCAAGTAAACAGTTGTAGTTGTTTACTCCAAAGCTACCTCCCTCAAACAAAACTTCCTTACCTAACTGTTCTTAAACCCTTTGAAGAACACGCTTTATTCACCATTATCTTTCTATTCTATAGTTAATGGATCGCTCTACCAATGTTGATTACCCTAGCCACTAAAGTTACACCTTAATCACTCATGGCTGATGTCATTACTGTCACGTATTTCTTTGCACACCTCGCATAGAACACTCAAACACTAAAAGTAGAAGACCACGCTTTCCTCTCACAACATTTCATAGTTAGAACGGGATATGACGCTCGACTCGTCGATCGACAGTTCCGACGGGCCACAGCGAAAAATCGCATAGACCTCCTCAGAAGACGAACACGGGACACAACCAACAGAGTACCCTACGTCGTCCAGTACTTCCCCGGAGCGGAGAAACTACGCCATGTTCTTCGCAGCCTTCAACATGTCATCGATGACGACGAACACCTTGCTAAGGCCATCCCCACGCCTCCACTACTCGCCTTCAAACAGCCGCCTAACCTCAAAAGTACCATAGTTCGCAGCAAATTACCCAGCTTTCAGGAGAACAGCGACCACGACACCACACAACCCTGCCACGGCAACCTCTGCAAGAAATGTCAGATCATCAACACAGATACCATCATCACACGTGAGGACACTACCCACCAGGTACATGGTACATACTCATGTGACTCAGCCAACATTGTCTACCTCATACGTTGCTGGAAAGGATGCCCCGGAGCATGGTACATCGGCGAGACCATGCAGACACTGCGACAACGTATGAACAGACACCGCGCAACAATCGCCAGGCAGGAGTGTTACCTCCCAGTCGGGGAACACTTCAGCAGTCAAGGACATTCAGCCTCGGATCTTTAAGAACATAAGAACATAAGAAATAGGAGCAGGAGTAGGCCAATCGGCCCCTCGAGCCTGCTCCGCCATTCAATAAGATCATGGCTGATCTGATCCTAACCGCCAATCTACTATCTATCACAGAACCATCTCCTGCATCTAACAGAATTGCACACACGAAATAAGAGCAGAATCAGGCTACACGGTCCCTGGGCCCGCTCCACTACCCACAGGGCCATGACCGATCCGAACCTAGACTCATGCCCAAATTCCTGCCCGCTCCCCGTAACCCTTAATGCCCTTTACTTCTAGGAAACTGTCTATTTCTGTTTTAAATTTATTTAATGATGTAGCGGCCTTCGAGACACACGACAACGCAAAATCATCGAGCAGAAACTGATAGCCAAGTTCCGCACCCATGAGGACGGCCTCAACCGGGATCTTGGGTTCATGTCACGCTACATGTAACCCCACCTGACGTAGAGTCATCCAGACTCGAGTCGTCGTTGGCTTGTTCACAGATGCGATTTCCAGTATAAAAAGTTTAAAGTTTTTGGTTTTCCATACAGACTCCAGCATCTGCCACATTTGACCCATTGTGACCCCACCTCATTGTCTTTGTTGTATTTTGCTATCGTCTTTGATGTAATGTCTTCCTGACTGACCTGGTTGGATTTGATTGCCGTGATTGTCTCTCTGCCGAGGTGTGATAAAAGGCAGTCAGAAAGATTAACTGTAGTCGTCTGGCATTGTTCTCTGCACAGGCATTGTTCTCTGTCTATATATGCTGTGCCCATATGTATTTCTTCACTTCACCTGACGAAGGAGCAGCCGCTCCGAAAGCTTGTGATTTCAAGTAAAACTGTTGGACTATAACCTGGTGTTGTGCGACTTCTCACATTTCATAGGATTACATAGTATATACGGCACAGAAATAGGCTTCTTTGGCAGCACCTCCCAAAACCGTGACCTCTTCCACCTAGAAGGACAAGGGCAGCAGGCGCATGGGAGCACCACCACCTCCAAGATCCCCTCCAAGTCACACACCATCCTGACTTGGAATCGGCCGATCCTTCACCGTCGCTGGGTCAAAATCCTGGAACTCCCTCCCTAACAGCACTGTGGGAGTACCTTCACCACACGGACTGCAGCAGTTCAAGAAGGCAGCTCACCACCACCTTCTCGATGGCAATTAGGGATGGGTAATAAATGCTGGCCTTGCCAGCGATGCCCACATCCCATAAACGAATAAAAAAAAACATCATCTGTCAGTGTAAGGTCACTGATCTTCAGGAACTGTCCATGTGTCCTGTAGAAGATGCTTCTGGCGTTGACGTTCTCAACCACCTCCTTCCAAGACTGCCACAGTGCCCACCTGAGCCACCTTTCTGCCTTGGTAGGGAAGAGAACCTGTTGCCGGGACCTCACCTGCTCCGCCAGGACTTCCATCACTGCTTCACTGAACCTGGGAGCCTTGCAGGAGACATCTCTCACTGAAAGTTCCAAAAAAAATCACACCAAAATGTTTCAACAACAACAACAACAACATGTATTTATATAGCGCCTTTAATGAAGTCAAACGTCACAAGGCGCTTCACAGGAGTATTATAAAACAACAAGTTTGACACCGATCCACATAAGGAGATATTAGGGCAGGTGACCAAAAGCTTGGTTAAAGAGGTAGGTTTTAAGGAGCGTCTTAAAGGAGGAGTGCGGGGTAGCGAGGCGGAGAGGTTTAGGGAGGGAATTCCAGAGCTTAGGGCCCAGGCAGCTGAAGGCACGGCCACCAATGGTGGAGCGATTATAATCGGGGATGCTCAAGAGGGCAGAATTAGAGGAGCGTAGATATCTCGGGGGGGTTGTGGGGCTGGAGGAGATTACAGAGATAGGGAGGGGCGAGGCCACGGAGGGATTTGAAAACAAGGATGAGAATTTTCAACTCGAGGTGTTGCTTAACCGGGAGCCAATGCAGGTCAGAGAGCACAGGGGAGATGGGCGAATGGGACTTGGTGCGAGTTAGGACACAGGCAGCCGAGTTTTAGATGACCTCAAGTTTACGTAGGGTGGAATGTGGGAGGCCAGCAAGGGGTGCATTGGAATAGTCAAGTCTAGAGGTAACAAAGGCATGGATGAGGGTTTCAGCAGCGGATGAGCTGAGGTAAGGGCAGAGACGGGCGATGTTACAGAGGTGGAAATAGGTGGTCTTAGTTATGCTGCGGATATGTGGTCGGAAGCTCATTTCAGGGTCAAATATGACACCAAGGTTATGAACAGTGTGAAATAACAACAGAAAATGCTGGAAATACTCAGCAGGCTAGGCAGCATCCGTGGAGAGAGAAACAGAGTTAACGTTTCAGGTCTGGGACCCTTCATCAGAACTGGAAAAAGCTGGAGATGTAAAAGATATTAAGCAGGTGCAGAGACAGGGAGGGGTGGGTGGGGGGTGGGGGGGGGGGGGGGTGAGCAAGGAATTGAAGGAACACACTGTGCTCAGGTAAGAGGCAGGAAAGATAAAATGTTGCAAATGGGAATGGCAAAATGGGAGCAGGGGTTATAGTTTGAAATTGTTGAACTCGATTTTGAGTCCAGAAGGCTGTAAAGTGCCTAATCGAAAGCTTCATTGGAACAGTGCAGGAGGCCGAGGACAGAGAGATCAGAGTGGGAGTGAAGCGGAGAATTAAAGTGACAGGCGACCGGAAGCTCAGGGTCACCGAACAGTGCGGTTCAGCCTCAGACAAATGTTAGGGAGAGGGATGGGGTCAGTGGCCAGGGAACGGAGTTTTAGATGGGGACCGAAAACAATGGCTTCGGTCTTCCCAATATTTAATTGGAGAAAATTTCTGCTCATCCAGAACTGGATGTCGGACAAGCAGTGAGGTAGAGCTGGGTGTCATCAGCGTACATGTGGAAACTGACGCTGTGTTTTCGGATGATGTCGCCAAGGGGCAACATGTAGATGAGAAATAGGAGGGGGCCAAGGATAGATCCTTGGGGGACACCAGAGGTAACGATGCTGGAGTGGTTTCGCAAATTTAATCCACACCTCCCGTTATAACGATCAGGAAAGACTGAACACGCCGGAGCACTTTTCTCAAGAAAAGATGAGGCTAAGAGGTGACCTGATAGAGGTCTTTAAAATGAAGGTATTGCATGAAAGAAGGCATGCCAGAGTGATCAGAAGCCAGCACTGACTGTTCGGCGGCACCTTTCAAGATGTCACTGTTTATTTCTGCAGCCCCATTCCTTTTAAATTTGACTTGCATGCAATTTTCATTCCTCGGGAACCAGCAGAGTTTGCATCTGCAATGGTGATCATTATGGAAATATGGCTTGACACAACGATTGGCGTGTTGGCTGCTTGGGATTGTGGCGGATCTGAGAGCAGTGAAAACGATAATAAAACTGTATTTTACACCGAAAGATGGAAATCGCCCCACGGACTTTTCAGCTAGAAAGGAGGGGAGTAAAATTCAACTTCAGCAGGAGGCGGTGGCAACTCGGTCACTTATTACGCCCCACGCCAGGTTTTTGTTCCCATTGAAGGGCGATCGGGTCGGGTGTTTAACAGACGGCCGATCTGCTCCCGCCCGTTCCGCACCCTCACCGAAGTTGAATTGCACCTTCGAGGTGTCCGAGAGCTTGGCTGAGATGGTCCTCCCAGCAGCAATGTTCCAATGCGGCAAGATTTCCATCCACCCCTCCATCACCGCTGGGACAGAGGAGGCTGAGGGGAGATTTAATTGAGGTGTATAAAATTATGAGGGGCCTGGATAGAGTGGATAGGAAGAACCTATTTCCCTTAGCAGAGAGGTCAATAACCAGGGGGCCATAGATTTAAAGTAATTGCTAGAAGGATTAGAGGGGAGTTGAGGGAACTTTTTTCACCCAGAGGGTGGTGGGGGTCTGGAACTCACTGCCTGAAAGGGTGGTAGAGGCAGAAACCCTCATCGCATTTAAAAAGTACTTGGATATGCACTTGAAGTGCCGGAACCTACATGGCTACGGACCAAGAGCTGGAAAGTGGGATTAGGCTGGAGAGCTCTTTTACGGCCGGCACAGACACGATGGGCCGAATGACCTCCTTCTGCGTTGTAAATTTCTATGATTCTGTGATAAGAACACGTGGAGTGAAATAGTGCGAGACAATGCCATCTTAGAAAAGGACGCTAACATCTTTGTTAAAGTAACCGAGCACATGAAAGTACTGACACATTCGTAGTGCAGGTTTACTCAGTGGATTTTACATTTGCTTCCGGCACTGCAGTAAATATCCTTCCTTTGTGTATCGTTACTCCCACACAATGCAATTGCCTCACTAACTCGGTGGCCTTGAATGTTTGATACGCCTTTCAGAGTGAATAGTACAATGGATAGATAATCTTAATATCTTGAAAACTTCAATCAGATCACCCCTTAACCTTCTAAATTCCAGGGAACACAACCCGGGTTTGTGTAATCTCTCCTCGTAATTTAACCCTTGAGTCCGGGTATCATTCTGGTAACCCTACGCTGCACTCCCTCCAAGGTCAATATATCCTTCCTGAGGTGTGGTGCCCAGAACTGCTCACAGTGCTCCAGGTGTGGTCTAACCAGGGCTTTGTACAGCTGCAACATAACTTCGACCCCCTTGTATTTTAGTCCTCGAGATATAAAGGCCAGCATTCCATTAGCCTTTCTGATTATTTTCTGTACCTGTTCATGACATTTTAATGATCTGTGTACCCGAACACCCCCAAGTCTCTTTGGACCTCCACAGTTTTTAGCTTTTCATCATTTTGACATTGTCTGAGAGTCAGAGCTGCCTCACCACACTCCCAAATAAACTAATGCACTTTCTTTATTGAGGAACTCATGGTTCCGAGTACCTCTGTCTGATTAGCATCCATACAGTAGGTAAATGCTGTTAGAATCATAGAATGGTTACATGTTGTGTTGTGCTGATTTCTTCATTTCAGTTTTCATTTTTAATGGCCATTCTAACATTTTAATATAGTTCTTTGGCAGTGAATCTAATGTTATTTTCAGCCACGTAATATGATATATATTTCCACTTGTGAATTTGACATCACCTGCCCTCAGTTGTGGAAATGTAAATCATGTTATGACATATCCTGATTTAATTATGATAAAATTATGAGGGGCCTAGATAGAGTGGATAGGAAGGACCTATTTCCCTTAGCAGAGAGGCCAATAACCAGGGGCCATAGATTTAAAGTAATTGGTAGAAGGATTAGAGGGGAGTTGAGGAGAACTTTTTTCACCCAGAGGGTGGTGGGGGTCTGGAACTCACTGCCTGAAAGGGTGATAAAGGCAGAAACTTTCATCGCATTTAAAAAGTACTTGGATATGCACTTGAAGTGCCGTAACCGACAGGGCTACGGACCAAGAGCTGGAAAGTGGGATTAGGCTGGATAGCAACACGGTGGCATAGTGGTTAGCCCTGTTGCCTCACAGCGCCAGGGACACCAGGTTCAAATCCAGCCTCGGGTGACTGTCTGCGTGGAGTTTGCACATTCTCCCCGTGTCTGCATGGGTTTCCTCCGGGTGCTCCGGTTTCCTCCCACAGTCCAAAGATGTGTGGGTTAGGTTGATTTGGCTATGATAAATTGACCCTTAGTGTTAGGGGGGATTAAATACGTGGGGTTACAGGGATAGGGTGGGATATGTGTCGGTGCAGGCTCGATGGGCCGAAATGGCCTCTATCTGCACTGTGGGGATTCTGTGATAGCTCTTTTTCGGCCGGCACAGACACGATGGGCCTGAATGGCCTCCTTCTGCGTCATAAATTTCTATGATTCTGTGATAAGAACACGAGGAGTGAAATTGTGCGAGACAATGCCATCTTAGGAAAGGATGGGGAACGAAGAGCGAGAATGGGAATCCCGTGGGGCTCAATTCTGAAATGGGGATTGCAGGAGAGTCTGGCCGAGTCTAGCAGAGCGGCAATTAATTTAATGTTCAGTTTGGCTAGATTCATGATTGTGCAAAGAAGGAATGCTCTGTTTTTTAAGGGAGGAGAATATATCTCAAAGAATATTTTAAATATAAGCTAAAAGATCATTATAAGGCTTTGCGGATGTTTTATTCAGAAAGGAATTTAAAGATAGCATTTTGTGATCAATTTTTAAAGTACAATCGATTAATATATGTTATGGGAGACAAATTAAACTTCAGGTTTTGATGTTAATATGTGGTGGAGGAATGGCTGTGCAGAGCGGCGGAATGGATTTGTATGATACAATGGAATGATCACGATGTTGTAAATGTTTTTAATGTTCAATAAATAATATATGTGAAAAAAATGTGGGTAGCACTCTCGCCTCTGAGTCAGAAGGTTGTGGGTTCAAGTCCCGCTCCAAAGACTTGAGCACAACAATCTAGGCTGACACTCCAGTGCAGTGCTGAGGGAGTGCTGCAGTGTCGGAGGTGCCGTCTTTCAGATGAGACGTTAAACTGAGGCCCCGTCTGCTCTCTCAGGTAGACGTAAAAGATCGTCTGCCACCATTTCGAAGAAGAGCAGGGGGGAGTTCTCCCCAGTGTCCTGGGGCCAATATTTATCCCTCAATCAACATCACTAAAACCAGATTATCTAGTCATTATCACATTGCTGTGCGCAAATCGGCTGCCGCATTTCCTACATTACAACAGTGACTACACTTCAAAAATACTTAATTGGCTGTAAACGGCTTTGGGACGTCCGGTGCTCGTGAAAGGCGCTATAGAAATGCAAGTCTTTCTTTCATACAAATGCAAGTCTTTGATGCACCCAACTATTCTGTGAACAATAGCACTTTCATGAGTAACAGATAGATTTGTTCCAACTTGCACAGTGGGGAACTTTTAAACATTATTTCAAATCAGATTTAATAGATGTCACTACTTAAAATGTGAAACAGAATAGCCAGTTGACTTCCTTCAATAGCACATCTCTTAATTATAGGTTTAATTGCTGAGCATTAGGATGGATATATTTAATGCCTTTAATTAATTCATGGTGCTAAGTGCATATTAACTGTAACAGTTCCCAAATGTGATTTAACAGCCAGAATGCAAGTGCATGGCTAATTCTAATAACAAAATAATATTTGCACACATGAACAATTCCACTCCAATATTTCAAGGTGATCAGACAATAGTAATGGCATCCTGTGCCCAAGGGTATCGTTTATTGCAGCCTCCTAGTTTCTTGCACGTTAAATCTATCTATTGAGTCGTTATGACATTGTGAAGTCACTTATAACTTCCATAACTTTTAGACCCAAAGACACCTTCAAATACTTTATACTCTAGATTTTATAGAGTTGGTTCAACAACCTCAGCTGAAATGATGTCGGGATTGCTGGGCTTTGTATAACTAGAGCCACCGCTAACTTTGCCTAACTGAACTTCTGAATATTATCAAAAAAGCCTCTCAGTACCTTTTTCACAAGAAGCTCTACGATTGACAGGAGGGTGTGGGCCTGCTTTCTTGTTCTTTTTCGTCTCGTTGCTTTAAACGTCAGATTACACACGCACACACTCAGTTGTAGTAATGCAGGATCTGGTCTCTATTGAAACCTCATACTCTCTGACATGACTCTTGCCATTCATGTGGAAATGACTTATGAAGTAATACTGGGCGGCCTGCTGGTGGCGCTGTCCAGGGAGAGCATAAATACTCGGGCATGGGCCCAGCTTGCTCAGGACATTCCTTAACAGGAACTAGGAAAGGACACAACTAGATCTCCATGTTGGAAAACAGTTGATGAATGCTTTGTTTAATACTCAGACCAAGTGCCTAGTACGATAGCAAAATACTGCAGATGCTGGAAATCCGAAATAACAACAGAAAACGCTGGAAAAACTCAGCAGGCCAGGCAGCATCCGTGGAGAGAGAAAGAGAGTTGACGTTTCAGGTCGATGACCTTTCATCAGAACTGGGAAGAGCCTAGTAGTTTGCTTACGTCACTATCCACAGCCAGTGTGAGTGCACAAGCCTTTTCATACTACACAAGACCAGTATGAGAGACATCACACAATCCGTGGTTCCAGTGTGAGCTGCTAAACACAGAATCTTATACTAAATTTTACCTTTGATCACAGCATTCTATGCATACTACCAATAAATCATGGTACATAAAAGATACATGCAAATGCCAGCAGAATAACAACATAAACTAAGCAACCAGGCCCTCAACAGTACTAATTGTTTTGTAACCATTACAAGTGACCAAGCTGACACATCCCAGATCATTACAGATATGGCTGACTGACTCTCGCACCATTCTACTATTTTCCTTCCTGTGAAGATAGCCTTACTTTAAAATCCTCTTAGCCAATTTACAACCCATGTCCAGCGGAAAGCCGTTTTAACTTTTAACTCACCGTGTGCCGATCTCACAGACAGCGCTGAAAGAATAGCGGGATGCCCAAGTCGTGTGAACCCTTGTTCCCACAGAGAGCGTGAGACCTGGGGAACAGCAGCTCTTAAAGGGCTGCTGCTCCCACTTCAAGCCACTCTGCCCTTTAGCGGATGCAGCAAGAACAGGAATGGAAGGTGGGCCCAGGATACACCGGCAGAACTGCTCCTTTTGACAGCAACAGGCTGGATGTTCTCCTGGAGAAGGTGTCATGTCCCTAGGTCAGGGGAATAGATGATAAAACAGTATTCTGGCTTGAGGAAGAGTGCCAAGATAAGGCTTGCCAGAATCTGCCACAAACACTGCGTTCCTATTCTTGCATAGCAACAGCAAAGTTGCATAGGACGTACTAGAACTATACTGTATTAATTGAGGCACTGACAAAGAAAGAACATACATTTACTAAGGGGGAAAAAGTCGGTCGCACCCCCTTTGGGGCGCTGACTTTGCCTTTTAGTGTCCCGAAAAAGTTAGCACCCCTGCGCCGTAAATTGAGTGGCAGCGCCCCAAGCAGGAGGCAGGGCGATACTGGAAACGCTCCCCCTCCCTCCTGGGGCGCTAACATTCAATATCGCGGTGCTACCTGCAACCTCCCTCCACTGATTAAAGGGGAGGGGCCTAGCGCAGCGCGCACCGGGGCCCTGCTGGACCACCGGGGAGCGGGCTGCCGGCAAAAGAGCCCAGCGCTCAAGAGGAATGCCGGGCCGAGCGATCGCGGCCGGCGCCCCGCAGTCGCTGGGGGCAGGTGCCAGCAGGCGGCCCGAAAAAGAAATGGCCGCCCGGCACCTGACCTGTAATTATCGCCGCCGCGGCCGCAAAGACACCATCCCCTGACCCTGTGCGACATAGCATCAGGCGGTAGCTCAGGGGGCGCAACTGAAGGCTGCGGCCGGGGCGCGAGCGGGACGCTAACGGGAGGCGCAACGCAACCCAATTTTTCCCCCTAAGTGCCTTATCATATCCTCTGGGCGTCCCAAATTGCTTCAAATCCGATGAAGTGCTTTTCGAAGCGCAGTTACTACAACAAATGTAGCAGCCAATTTGAACACAGACAGGTCCACAAATAGCAAACAAGACAATTGACCAGTATTCACTCGGCTGAACAACTGAAGAATGAATCGGTAAATGCCTTTTCCACTCTTACGTTTTCAAGGAGCCAGATGAAACTTCACTGATGAGGGGGCATGAAATCAAAACACAGGTCACAGAAGGAGGTTTGTCTAAAATCTTGCGTTGCCGAGCTCTGGAGAAAGAAGGCAGCTCACTGAGCTGTCAGAACGGGCCAGAGCACTTGAATTAGGCGAATGTCATGCCACAGGCTGGAAACTACTGGATAAACGTCAAACTCGAATTGCATCGCTCCAAGGCGAACTGACGGTCAGCCGAGGGCAAGTCCAATCGTAGGTGCCATTACTGTGGTGAAAATGACCCGGGCATGGGCGATTGTCCAGCAAAGGGCAAAGAATGCTTCGCACGTGGGGGGAAATTAAATCACTTCTCCCGATGTCGTCCGTCAGCCATCCAACATCTATAGAATGTCTGGTGAAACGTGGTGGCCCAGTTCCATATCCAAAAAGAAAAGAAGCAGAACAGCAGTTCAGCGAAGATTCACAAGGCTGATACCTGGGATGGCAGGAATGACATATGAGGAGAGATTGGGTCGATTGGGCTTATACTCGCTGGAGTATAGAAGAATGAGAGGGATCTCATCGAAACATATAAAATTCTGACCGGTCTGGACAGACTGGATGCAGGAAGAATGTTCCCGATGGTCGGAGAGTCCAGAACCAGGATAAGGGGTAAGCCATTTAGGACAGAAATGAGGAAGAATTTCTTCACCCAGAGAGTGGTGAACCTGTGGAATTCTCTACCACAGAAGGTAGTTGAGGCCAAGTCATTAAATATATTCAAGAATGAGTTAGATATATTTCTTAAAGCTAAAGGTATCAAGGGATATGGGGAGAAGGCAGGTACAGGGTACTGAGTTTGGATGATCAGCCATGATCTCATCGAATGGCGGAGCAGGCTCGAGGGGCTGAATAGCCTACTCCTGCTCCTATCTTCTATGTTTCTATGTTTAACAGTCAATGGTCAGGGCTCAGAACCGTTCTTTAGCTGTTCTGCTACTTACGAACATCTTCATCAATGTACTCTGCTTTACGTAAGAACATAAGAAGTAGGAGCAAGAGTCGGCCACACGGCCCCTCGAGCCTGCTCCACCATTCACTAATATCATGGCTGATCTTCAACCTCAACTCCACTTTCCTGCCCGATCCCCATATCCCTTGATTCCCCTAGAGTCCAAAAATCTATCGACCTCAGCCTTGAATATACTCAACGATTCAGCATCCACTGCCCTTTGAGGTAGAGAATTCCAAAGATTCACAACCCTCTGAGTGAAGAAATTCCTCCTCATCTCAGTCTTAAATTGCCGAGGCCTTATTCTGAGACTGTGACCCCCTAGTTCTAGATTCTCCAGCCAGGGGAAACAACCTCTCAGCATCTACCCGGTCAATCACCCTCAGAATCTTATATGTTTCAATGAGATCACCTCTCATTCTTTTAAACTCCAGAGAGTATAGGCCCAATCTACTCAATCTCTCCTCATCGGACAACCCTCTCATTCCAGGGACCAATCAAGTGAACCTTCGTTGCACCGCCTCTAAGGCATGTATGTCCTTTCTCAGGTAAGGAGATCAGGCTAAAGTTGCTCACAACTTTTCTTTCTCTTCACAACTATCGGAGAGAACCAGGATGGAGGTGAGCCAGCAATAATGAAGTAGCTTATCACCTTTGAGGAGATGTTATTCACCAAATGTTGCTGCAAATCCATTTAGGGGCAGTGGTAAGCCAAGGTTGGAGTTGTCACTGGGAGGCCAACGTCAGAGAAACGGCACATCGCAAAACGACAGGAGCCATTGTCTGGGGTGGGGGAACATATTGTAAAACCACTCCTGAGTAAAGCTCAAAGCACAAAAGAGGTGGAGCAAGTGGAGGTGGCAGGAGAGAAAGCAGAAAGATCTGGCAATGCTGCCAGCCCACACCACAGCCCAGAAGCCAGTCTTCAGCCAATTCGATTCACTCCACTCCACGTGATATCAAGAAATGGCTGAGCGCACTGGATACAGCAAAGGCTATGGGCCCCGACAACATCCCAGCTGTCGTGCTGGAAACTTGTGCTCAAGAACTAGCCGTGCCTCTAGCCAAGCTGCTCCAGTACAGCTACAACACTGGCATCTACCCGACAATGTGGAAAACTGCCCAGGTATGTCCTGTCCACAAAAAGCAGGACAAATCCAACCCGGCCAATTACCGCCCCATCAGTCTACTCTCAATCATTGCAAAGTGATGGAAGGTGTCATCGACAGTGCTATCAAGCAGCTCTTACTCACCAATAACCTGCTCACTGATGCCCAGTTTGGGTTCAGCCAGAACCACTCTGCTCCCGACCTCATTACAGCCTTGGTCCAAACATGGACAAAAGATCTGAATTCCAGAGGTGAGGTGAGAGTGACTGCCCTTGACATCAAGGTGGCATTGGACCGAGTGTGGCATCAAGGAGCCCTAGTAAAACTGAAGTCAATGGGAATCAGGGGGAAAACTCTCCACTGTCAGGAGTCATACCTAGCACAAAGGAAGATGGTTGTGGTGGTTGGAGGTCAATCATCACAGCCCCAGGACATCGCTGCAGGAGTTCCTCAGGGCAGTGTCCTAGGCCCAACCATCTTCAGCTGCTTCATCAATGACCTTGCCTCTATCATAGGGTCAGAAGTGGGGACATTTGCTGGTGATTGCACAGTGTTCAGTTCCATTCGCAACTCCTCAGATAATGAAGCAGTCCGTGCCCGCATGCAGCAAGACCTGGACAACATTCAGGCTTGGGCTGATAAGTGGCAGGTAACATTCTTTCCACACAAGTGCCAGACAATGACTATCTCCAACAAGCGAGAGTCTAACCACTGCCCCCTGACACTCAACGGCATTACCATCGCCGAACCCCCCACCATCAATATCCTGGGGGTCACCATTGACCAGAAACTTAACTGGACCAGCCACATAAATACAGTGGCTACAAGAGCAGGTCAGAGGCTGGGTATTCTGCGGTGAGTGTCTCACCTCCTGACTCCCCAAAGCCTTTCCACCATCTACAAGGCACAAGTCAGGAGTGTGATGGAATACTCCCCACTTGCCTGGATGAGTGCAGCTCCAACAACACTCAAGAATCTCGACACCATCCAGAACAAAGCAGCCCACTTGATTGGCACCCCATCCACCACCTTAAACATTCACTCTCTCCACCACCGGCGTACCGTGGCTGCAGTGTGTACCATCTACAAGATGCACTGCAGCAACTCACCAAGGCTTCTTCGACAGCACCTCCCAAACCCACAACCTCTACCACCTAGAAGGACGAGGGCAGCAGGCGCATGGGAACACCACCACCTCCAAGTTCCCCTCCAAGTCACACACACCACCCTGACTTGGAAATATATCGGCCGTTCCTACATCATCGCTGGGTCAAAATCCTGGAACTCCCTCCCTAACAGCACTGTGGGAGCACCTTCACCACACGGACTGCAGCGGTTCAAGAAGGCGGCTCACCACCACCTTCTCAAGGACAATTAGGGATGGGCAATAAATGCTGGCCTTGCCCACGGCACCCACATCCCATGAACAACTGAAAAAAATGTTGGGCCGAATGGCCAGTTTCTGTGCGTTACATTCTATGTAATTCTAGGTAAAAATGACAACTGTAATCCTTGGAGTCAGAACTGCAGAGGATAAAATAGCTGCTGAAACCATTACTGAAGCTGCAGGGTGCAGTGGTTTTGCTAAAATTGAGCTTCACAATCAGGGCGAATTATAGTCGTGTCTCTGCAGAATGTCACTGCCATTACTGTCAATTTATTTTTCTGAAGCCACTCTGATGCCATGTTGCGCTGTTAAATACCGCACCAGAGGGCAAGACTAAATCTGTTGATTCAAAGCTGTCCTCACTATTTTACCCTCTGCAGTTCTGACTCCAAGGATTAAAGTTGTAATTTTTACCTAGAATTACATAGAGTGTAACGCACAGAAACTGGCCATTGGGCCCAACATTTTTTTCAGTCGTTCACGGGATGTGGGCGTCGCTGGCAAGGCCAGCATTTATTGCCCTTCCCTAATTGTCAACCTAACTTGGATATGGGCGCAAGAGGGAGGCCGGCCAGGAGAGCATTAGAATAGTCACGGTGGCATAGTGGTTAGCACTGGTGCCTCACAGCGCCAGAGACCCGGGTTCGAATCTGACCTCGGGTGACTGTCTGTGTGGAGTTTGCACATTCTCCCCGTGTCTGCGTGGGTTTCCTCCGGGTGCTC
Source organism: Squalus acanthias (assembly GCA_030390025.1). Taxonomy (NCBI): domain Eukaryota; kingdom Metazoa; phylum Chordata; class Chondrichthyes; order Squaliformes; family Squalidae; genus Squalus; species Squalus acanthias. Next base: position 6,235,099 of record CM059428.1, read on the forward strand.
CGGTTTCCTCCCACAGTCCAAAAATGTGTGGGTTAGGTTGATTTGGCTATGATAAATTGACCCTTAGTGTTAGGGGGGATTAAATATGTGGGGTTATGGGGATAGGATGGGATATGTTAGGGGGAATTAAATACGTGGGGTTACGGGGGTAGGGTGGGATATGTGTACTGTAGGGATTAAAGCAGGGACAGGGTACTGGATTTGGATGATCAGCCATGATCGTATTGAATGGCGGAGCAGGCTCGACGGGCCGAATGGCCTACTCCTGCTCCTAGATTCTATGTTTCTATGTAGAGGTAGCAGAGGCACGGATGAGGCATTCAGCAGCAGATGGGTTGAAGCGGGGGGTGGACATGGACGATGTTTCTTTTTTATTCGTTCACGTGATGTGGGCGTTGCTGCCAAGGCCCAGCATTTATTGCCCATCCCTAGTTCCCCCTTGAGAAGGTGGTGGTGAGCCACCTTCTTGAACCGCTGCAGTCCGTGTGGTGAAGGTACTCCCACAGTGCTGTTAGGGAGGGAGTTCCAGGATTTTGACCCAGCGACGATGAAGGAACGGCCGATATATTTCCAAGTCGGGATGGGGTGTAACTTGGTGGGGAACTTGGAGGTGGTGGTGTTCCCAGGTGCCTGCTGCCCTTGTCATTCTAGGTGGTAGAGGTCGCGGGTTTGGGAGGTGCGCCAAAGAAGACCTAGGCGAGTTGCTGGAGTACATCCTGTAGATGGTACACACTGCAGCCACGGTACGCCGGTGGTGGAGGCAGTGAATGTTTAAGGCGGTGGATGGGGTGCCAATCAAACGGGCTGCTTTGTCCTGAATGGTGTCGAGTTTCTTGAGTGTTGTTGGAGCTGCACTCATCCAGGCAAGTGGAGAGTATTCCATCACACTCCTTACTTGTGCCTTACGCAGGTGGAAATGAGGATATGAAAACAAGGAGGAGAATTTTAAAATCAAGGCATTGCTTAAACTTGGTGTGAGTTAAGAACATAAGAACATAAGAAATAGGAGCAGGAGTCGGCCATTCGGCCCTTCGAGCCTGCTCCGCCATTCAATGAGATCATGGCTGATCTTCTGCCTCAACTCCATTCACCGGCCCTATCGCCATATCCCTTGATGCCCTTACTAGTCAGAAATCTATCGGCTTCTGTTTTGAATATACCCAATGACTGAGCCTCCACAGCCCTCTGGGGTAGAGAATTCCAAAGATTCACCACCCTCTGTGTGAAGAAATTTCTTCTCATCTCAGTCCTGAGTGGCCTACCCTTTATCCTGAGGATGTGGCCCCTGGTTCTACACTCCCCAGCCAAGGGAAACATTCTCCCAGCATCCACCCTATCAAGCCCTGTAATAATTTTGTATGCTTCAATGAGATCCCCTCTCATTCTTCTGAATTCAAGAGAATACAGGCCTAGTTTACTCAATCTCTTCTCATATGACAGTCCCGCCATCCCAGGAATCAATCTCGTGAACCTTTGTTGCACTCCCTCTATGGCAAGTATATCCTTCATTAGGTAAGGAGACCAAAATTGTACACAGTACTCCAGGTGTGGTCTCACCAAGGCCCTATATAATTGGAGTAAGACTTCTTTACTCCTGTACTCAAATCCTCTTGTAATGAATGCCAGCATACCATTTGCCTTCCTAATGGCTTGCTGCACCTGCACATTCACTTTCAGTGACTCATGTACAAGGACACCCAGGTCCCTTTGAGCATCTGCATTCCCCAACCTTTCACCATTTAGGAAATACTCTGCCTTTCTGTTTTTTCTACCAAAGTGGATAACTTCACATTTATCCACATTATATTCCATCTGCCATGTTCTCGCCCACTCACTGAGCCTGTCGAGATCCTCTTCACATCCTCTTCACAACTGACACTGCCGCCTAGCTTTGTATCATCAGCAAATTTGGAAATGTTACATTTAGTCCCCTCATCCAAATCATTGATATAGATTGTGAATAGCTGAGGCCCAAGCACCGATCCTTGCGGTACCCCACTAGTCACAGCCTGCCATCCTGAAAAAGACCCGTTTATCCCTACTCTTTGTTTTCTGTCTGTTAACCAATTCTCAATCCATGCTAGTATATTACCCCCAATTCCATGTGCCCTAATTTTGTTCACCAACCTCTTGTGTGGGACCTTATCGAAGGCCTTCTGAAAATCCAAATACACCACATCTACCGGTTCTCTTTTGTCTACTCCACCAGTTAGATGCTCAAAGAACTCCAATAGGTTTGTCAAACAGGATTTCCCTTTCATAAATCCATGTTGACTCTGCCCAATCTTACTATTAGTTTCTAAGTGCCCAGTTATTGCATCCTTTATAATAGATTCCAGCATTTTCCCAACTACTGATGTGAGGCTAACAGGTTTGTAGTTACCTGTTTTCTCTCTCCCTCCTTTCTTTAATAGCGGGGTTACATTTGCTATCCTCCAATCTGCAGGAACCATTCCAGAATCTATAGAATTTTGGAAAATGACAACCAATGTGTCCACTATCCCAATGGCCACCTCTTTCAAAACCCTCGGATGTAGGTCATCCGGTCCTTGGGATTTATCGACTTTTAGTCCCATTAATTTTGCTAGTACTGTTTTTTTACTAATAGTAATTTCTTTATGTTCCTCATTCTCGCCACACCCTTGGTTTTCTCGTATTTCTGGGAGGTTTTTTGTGACTTCCTCCGTGAAGACAGAAACAAAGTATTTATTTAATTTCTCTGCCATTTCCTCATTCCGCATTATAAATTCTCCCGTCTCTGACTGTAAAGGACCTACATTTACCTTCACCAGTCTTTTCCTTTTCACATACCTATAGAAGCTTTTACAATCCGTTTTTATATTTTTCGCTAGTTTGTGCTTATATTCCATTTTCCCTTTCTTTATCAATTTCTTGGTCCCCCTTTGCTGATTTCTAAAAAGATCCCAATCCTCAGGCTGACCGCTTTTTCTGGCAACTTTATAAGCTTCCTCCTTTGACTTAATATTAGCTTTAACTTCTTTTGTTAGCCATGGTTGGATCACTTTTCCTTTTGGATTTTTATGCCCTAGAGGAATATATGTTTGTTGCAAATTATGCATTATTTCCTTGAATGTTAGCCATTGTATGTCCACCTTCATACCTTTTAGTGTAGTCTCCCAATCTACCATGGCCAACTTGTCCCTCATACCCTTGTAGTTTCCTTTGTTTAGATTGAAGACCTTAGTTTCAGATTGGACTACATCATTCTCAAACTTAATGCAAAATTCAATCATATTATGGTCACTTATCCCTAAAGGCCTCTTTACCACAAGATTATTGATTAGCCCTTTCTCATTACACAGTACCAGATCCAGAATCGCCTGTTCCCTGGTTGGTTCCTCCACATACTGATCCAGGAAACCATCTCGCATGCATTCCAAGAATTCGTCCTCCACACCATTAGTGGTAATTTGATTTGCCCAGTCAATATGTAGATTAAAGTCCCCCATGATTACCATATTGCCCTTGTTACATGCACTTCTAATTTCTTGATTGATCCTGTGCCTTACATTACCACTGCTGTTTGGTGGCCTATGCACAACTCCCACAAATGTTTTCCGCCCTTTACTGTTTCTTAGCTCCACCCAAACTGATTCCAGTTCTACATCACGATCTGCCGAACCAAGATCTTTTACTTCTACCATACCGATCTCATCCCTTATTAACAGCGCTACGCCACCTCCTTTTCCTTTTTGTCTGTCATTCCTAAATGTTGAGTACCCTGGAACATTCAGTTCCCAGCTTTGGTTACCCTGCAACCATGTCTCTGTAATGGCAATTATATCATACCCATTTACTTCTACAATAGCAAAATTGTACTTCTTGCAATTTAATATACTGTATTCGCTGCTCACGATGCAGTCTCCTCTACATTGGGGAGACCAAACGCAGATTGGGTGACCGCTTTGCGGAACACCTCCGTTCAGTCCGTAAGGGGGACCTGAGCTCCCGGTGGCCTGTCACTTTAATTCTCTGCTCCACTCCCACTCTGATCTCTCTGTCCTCGGCCTATTACACTGTTCCAATGAAGCTCAACGTAAGCTCGAGGAACAGCACCTCATCTTTCGATTAGGCACTTTACAGCCTTCCGGGCTCAACATCGAGTTCAACAAGTTCAGACAATAATCCCTGCCCCCATTTTTCATGCTGTATGATTTTGCCATCCTCATTTGCAACATTTTATCTTTCCTGCCTCTTACAAAAGCACAGTATGTTCTTTCAATTCCTTCCTCCCCTCCTAAACCACACCCCCTCCCCCATCTCTGCACTTGCTTAATATCTGTTACATCTCCAGCTTTTTCCATTTACTTCTATTTGTGCCATTAATTCATCCACCTTGCTGCGAATGCTACGTGCATTTAGATAAAGTGCCTTCAACTTTGCCTGTTAATAATATTTTTCTGCACTTTGACCCTCTTTACTGTTGGCCTTTGTTTCTGCTCCCTACTAGTTTTGCTGACTACTTTTCTAACATGCACTTCCAGCTTTGTTTCTCTCCGTTCTGGGCCCACACTTAGGTTCCCAGCCCCCTGACAAACTAGTTTAAATCCTTCCCAGCAGCACTAGCAAACCCCCCTGCGAGGATATTGGTCCCGGTTCTGCTGAGGTGTAACCCGTCCAGCTTGTACAGGTCCCACCTTCCCCAGAATCGGTCCCAATGCCTCAGGAATTTAAATCCCTCCCTCCTACACCATCTCTCCAGCCACGCATTCATCTGGTCTATTCTGCTATTTCTGCTCTCGCTAGCACGTGGCACTGGGAGTAATCCTGAGATTACTACCTTTGAGGTCCTGCCTTTTAATTTATTTCCTAGCTCCCTATATTCTGCTTGCAGGACCTCATCCCTCTTTCTACCTATGTCGTTGGTACCGATATGGACCACGACCTCTGGCTGTTCACCCTCCCCTTCAGAATATCCTGCAGCCGCTCAGTGACATCCTTGACCCTGGAACCAGGGAGGCAACATACCATCCTGGAGTCACATCTGCTGCCACATAAACATCTATCTGTTCCCCTTACGATAGAATCCCCTATCACTATTGCTCTCCCACTCTTTTTTCTCCCCTCCTGTGCAGCTGAGCCACTCGTAGTCCCACATACTTGGCTCTTGCTGCATTCCCCTGAGAAACCATCTCCCCCAGCAGTATCCAAAATGGAAAATCTGTTGGAGAGGAAGATGGACCCAGGGGACTCCTGCACTACCTTCCTAGTTCTTTTATTCTGTCTGGCGGTCACCCATTCCCTTTCTGCCTGTGCCCTCTTTACCTGCGGTGTGACCACCTCGTTAGACGTGCTATCCACGTAGATCTCAGCCTCGCGGATGCTCCACAGTGACTCCAGCCGCAGCTCCAGATCCGAAATGCGGATTTCGAGTAGCTCCAGCTGGAGACTCTGCCTGTACACGTGTTCGTCCCGGGCACCGAAAGTGTCCCTGACTTCTCACTTAGCACAGGAGGAGCACTCCACGCGTCAAATTCGTAAACTTTTGGCCATATCTTGGGACTTCCTTCCATATAGTGGAAAACTATTTTCACAAGACATCAGCTGTGTCCCATCAGGAGGATCAACTGTAGGTGAAGATGTTGCTGCAGCTATTGCACGACCGGGTTCAGGACGGCCTGTACCTGAGAGGTTTCATCATCCGAGGGATTTACATTCAGCTGTTCTACATTCAATCAGCTGAGCGAGAGCTTTACTGGGATTCAGGAGCAGCTAAGATACCTTGTGCACTTCAACTCATTCTGGAATCTACTCAACCACAAACTACACACTCACTCAGCCATGCTGCATCTACACATGATCCTCCCTGGACCCACACCTCCAGGAACCAGCATCACACTGTATCACAGTTATCCTAACTCGCACCGAGTCCCGTTCACCCATCACCCCCTGTGCTCGCTGACCTACATTGGCTCCTGGTCCAACAACGCCTCGATTTTAAAATTCTCATCCTTGTTTTGAAATCCCTCCACAGCCTCACCCCCAACCCTCCCCTCCCCACCCCCCCACTATCTCTGTAACCACCCACCAGCCTTAGAACCCTCCGAGATCTCTGCGCTCCTCCAATTCTGGGCTCTTGCGCATCCCTGATTTTAATCGCGCCAACATTGGTGGCCGTGCCTTCAGCTGCCGAGGTCCTAAGCTCTGGAATTCCCTGCCTAAACCTCTCCACCTCTCTACCTCTCTCTCTTCCTTTACGGTTATCCTTAAAACCTACCTCTTTGACCAAGCTTTTGGTCATCTGTCCTAATATCTCCTCCTTATGTGGCTCGGTGTCAAATTTTGTTTGATAACGCTCCTATGAAGTGCCTTGGGATGTTTTACTGCATTAAAGGCGCTATATTAATGCAAGTGAGCAGTGTCCCTTTCACCAAGTGCTTCCGCGTTGATGAATGGATCCTGAAAAATTGCACCTTTTAAAATAGTGGCATTCTTGAAGGCGGATGGGAAGGCAAGGGTCACAGAACTTAGTACGCCACCTAACTCCGTCATTTGCATGTGACAGCCACTGGGAGGGCGGGCAATCATTCAACGGTTTCCTGAAGTGGAACTGGACCAAGGAATGCATCGACCTCAACAGAAACCTTGCAATGGCGTAATTGGCGAATTACCCTCTCCCCACAACCCAGGAATCTCGGGGCCAGGAGTGTCTATTAGATCTTTTAATTTAAAAGCACGCATCTAGTGCAGAGGAAGCAAGCAGAATTAAAGAACCTGTAGCTGTTCAATGGCTGTACTAGAATTTGCTAACTGCTGGGCTTCAGCCGCGGCTCTGAGTCAGAAGGTCATGGGTTCAAAGTCCCCACTCCAAAGACTTGAGCACAAAATTCTAGGCTGACACTCCAGTGCAGTGCTGAGGGAGTGCTGCACTGTCGGAGGTGCCGTCTTTCAGATGAGACGTTAAACCGAGGCCCCGTCTGCTCTCTCGGGTGGATGTAAAAGATCCCACGGCCACTATTTTGAAGAAGAGCAGGGGAGTTATCCCCGGTGTCCTGGCCAATATTTATCCCTCCAAGTTCCCCTCCAAGTCACACACTATCCTGAATTGGAAATATATCGGCCGTTTCTTCACCGTCGCTGGGTCAAAATCCTGGAACTCCCTCCCTAACAGCACTGTCGGACCACCTTCACCACATGGACTGCAGCGGTTCAAGAAGGCGGCTCACCACCACCTCAAGGGTAATTTGGGATGGGCAATAAATGCTGGCTTTGCCAGTGATGCTCGCATCTCGTAAATGAATTTAAAAACAAGACTTAGTTTGTATTCTCTTGTGTTTAGAACGTTGAGGGGTAAGCTAATTGAGGTCTTCAAAATGATTAAGGTATTCGATAGGGTGGAATAAAGAAACTATTTCCTCTGGTACCCTACGTAAACTTGAGGTCATCCAAAACTCAGCTGCTAGACTGTCCTAACTCGCACCAAGTCCCGTTCGCCCATCACCCCTGTGCTCGCTGACCTACATTGGCTCCCGGTTAAGCAGCGTCTCGATTTCAAAATTCTCATCCTTGTTTTCAAATCCCTCCATGGCCTCGCCACTCCCTATCTCTGTAACCTCCTTCAGCCCCACAACCACCCAAGATATCTGCGCTCCTCTAATTCTGCCCTCTTGAGCATCCCTGATTATAATCGCTCAACCTTTGGTGGCCGTGCCTTCTGTTGCCAAGGCCCTAAGCTCTGGAATTCCCTGCCTAAACCTCTCCGCCTCTCTACCTCTCTCTCCTCCTTTAAGACGTTCCTTAAAACCTACCTCTTTGACCAAGCTTTTGGTCACTTGCCCTAATTTCTCCTTATGTGGTTCGGTGTCAAATTTGTTGTCTTATAATACTCCTCTGCAGCGCCTTGGGGCGTTTTACTACGTTAAAGGCGCTATATAAATACAAGTTGTTGTTGTTGTTGTTGTTGGTATGGGAATCCAGAACAAGACGGCATAATCTTAAAATTAGTGCCAGGCCATTTAGGAGTGAAATCAGGAAGCAATTTTTCGCACAAAGGGTAGTGGAACTCTGGAACGCTCTCCCCCTAAAGCCTGTGGGTGCTGGAGGCTTCGGTACTGAGATTGGTAGATTTTTGTTCGGTAAGGTGATCAAGGGATAAGGGGCTAAGGTGGATGAATGGAGTTGAGGTACAGATCAGCCATGATCTAATGGGGTAGCAGCACAGGCGCAAAGGGGCTGAATGGCCTGCTCCTGTTCCTATGTTGCTGATGCCCCTTCAACGTTTCCAGCACTGACAGATGTGGTACATACAACGAAGTCCGCTGATAGACTCCCCTTCTTTTGGGCACAGCTCACCACCGAAGTTCTGACGCCCACTATGGTGCTTTACAACCAGCTTTCAAAGGGAGCAATTAACACAATGTGGGAATAAAATTAATCCAAGGCACATTCCACTTTAGTTGCTATGCAACAAACAGTTAGCAGCAAAAAAGAGTGTTAATACCAAATCTGCATGGCCGCATGCGCTGGAATAATTTACTCCCAGGAGAAAATATATTAGTATGGACAAAGTTAATACTAATGTCAATAAATGCAAAATTAGTGCCCTTAGCACAACACTAATAAAGTGCTAATTTTAACCCACAGAACATATTAAATCCCTTGGATTTTGTACTATTTCCTAGCTTCTATCTCCAAGTTATTTCCACCCTGATAACTTGGATCTTCTTATTTTCTACCTTAGTTTCTGATTTATTTGTTTAAGGGGACAAAGTATATATATTTTTTAATTTCTCTGGTGCATCATTTTACCAGGTACTGCAGGACGCTTGGAAACATACCCCATTAAATGTCCCGGAATTCGCAGTTGTAATGATGGCGAAACTGTCAGCGCTCGCCATCATTATTCTGTGAAACTGACCGCAGCTTCTGGCGTCCGCACATGCGCAGTTAAACGCGGGAATCCGGAAGTTGCTGTCCGTGAAACCCTCCTATGCAACAGGGTGCGCTGTTGCAGTCCTCGCAGAGGCAATCAACACGGAATCAGTGATTTGACGTGAACTTCAACTTTTTGCACACTATTCTCACTGTAAAAACCATTGAAAAAGTTAAGTCTTGTTGAATGAGGTGCAACTGAGTTTTTAATGGCATACTAAGTCATAATTACTACTGAACAACCCCTCTGGTCCTGAAAAAACTAATTTTATAAGTGTGGTGTCATTCCTTCCATTCCATGATAAAAAATTCCATAGATATTTAAAATCAAATTATTTTTTTTAAAGTTTGCTTATGATATTTCAGCTTCTACCTTAATCCTATGTGTATGTCCCAATCTTTATTTTGCATTCCGTGAAATGATCAATAAGTGAATGATAATCTGTGCTTTTTACTTCCTGGTTTGCTGGCTGTGAGAGTTCTTCAATGTGATTGGCTGCTTAGCCTGCTTGATGACATCACTTTTGCTGGACACCACAGATCCCCTACAGATGGCGCCAGATTGAAAGTTACGTTGGATAGGGGAAATCAACGCCGCAGAGCCCGCTAAATCTTTGTGGGCAGCTTTCTTAGAGGTTAGCGGTGAGTGTTGTCCCTTTGTTGCTGACTGCAAAATCCAGGCCAAAAACATATCTCACAGTGGCCCACAGATCTGCTCCAACCATTACAACCCCACCCGGAAAATCAGTGTCAAATCCTATTCGGGCATCTTCTTATCTCTCCACCCCTGCCCTGCCGGACTTGATAAACTTTCTCCTCTCCCAAATGGGAGTGAGAAATAAATAATAACCACCCTATATCTCTGGTTAAACTGTGCCAGCACAAGAAGCAGGGCCGAAGAGGACCCTGCCGTGAGATGAACAGTGTAAAGGTACCACCTCCTGGAGAGACGAGTAGAACCAAATGTTCCTGTAAATGTCCATCCGGGTCAGTACATGAAGTTTACCATATTGGACTCAACAACAACAACTTGTATTTACATAGCGCCTTTAACGTAGTAAAACGTCCCAAGGTGCTTCACAGGAGCGATTATCAAACAAAATTTGACACCGAGCCACATAAAGAAATATTAGGGCAGGTGACCAAAAGCTTGGTCAAAGAGGTAGGTTTTAAGGAGCTTCTTACAGGAGGAGAGAGAGAGGCGGAGAGGTTTAGGGAGAGAATTCCAGAGCTTAGGGCCCAGGCAGCTGAAGGCACGGCCACCAATGGTGAACTGATTAAAATCAGGGATGCTCAAGAAGCCAGAATTGGAGAAGCGCAGATGTTTGAGATGGTTGTAGGGCTGGAGGAGATTACAGAGATAGGGAGGGGCGAGGCCATGGCGGGATTTGAAAACAAGGATGAGAATTTTGAAATCGAGGCGCTGCTTAACTTGGAGCCAATGTAGGTCGGTGAGCACAGGGGGTGATGGGCGAACGGGACTTGGTGCGAGTTAGGACACCGGCAGCAGAGTTTTGGATGACCTCAAGTTTACGGAGGGTGGAACGATGGAGGCCGGCCAGGAGTGGGTTGGAATAGTCAAGTTTAGAGATAACAAAGGCAGGGATGAGGGTTTCAGCAGCGGATGAGCCGAGGCAGGGGACGGAGACGGGCGATGTTACATAGGTCAGCATATAGTTTTCCTTTGCTTTTACATCTTAGGGTTGAATTAGATCACGGCGTTATAACTAACGCACTCACTAAAGGCTCTAACTTCAATATTGTTGCGCCCATTTTATGGGCCTGAAGCAGGTGTGACGATAACCAGTTTAGCAGGGCAGGGGCCTGTGCCCAATGGGTCTTTGGATCACTGCTAACTTGGTCGGGGCCTATTTTTAGGTGGCCCCGGTGGTTGCCTGAAATGAGCGCAATATCGAAATGAGGCTCTGAATCTCTTGTCAGACCCGGATTGCTAAATTCACTGGGGCTAGCCGGAGCTTGTGAACGACTGTTATTTCCAGGTCTTGTACAGGCCTGACCAACGGCCCTTAGAAAGACAAAGGCAGAAAATGCTGGAAACGCTCAGCAGGTCAGGCAGCATCTGTGGAGAGAGAAACAGAGTTAACGTTTCAGCTCGATGACCCTTCGTCAGAACTGGAAAAAGCTGGAGATGTGATGGGTTTTAAGCAAGTGCAGAGGCAGGGAGAGGGGGGGGAGGGGAGGAAAGAACAAAAGGGAAGGTCTGCGATAGGGTGGAAGGCAGGAGAGATTAAATGACAAAAGGGATGGTGGTGCGAGGCAAAAGGAGATGGCAATGGGACAAGTAAAGAAACAAAAGATGGCTCTAGAGGAGGAGTAAATGGCAGAATGATCAACAGCTGCCGTCCGACAAAATCGTGGCAGAGGTTATGGTCTGAAACTGTTGAACTCTATGTTGAGTCCAGAAGGCTGTAAAGTGCCTAATCGAAAGATGAGGTGCTGTTCCTCGAGCTTACGTTGAGCTTCATTGGAACAGTGTAAGAGGCCAAGGATGGAGAGGTCAGAGTGGGAGTGGAGCGGAGAATTAAAGTGACAGGCGACCGGAAGCTCAGGGTCACCCTTACGGACTGAACGGAGGTGTTCCGCAAAGCGGTCGCCCAATCTGCGTTTGATCTTCCAACAGTGAGCAGCGAATACAGTATACCAAATTAAAAGGGACCTCTGAAGGCCGCTCAAAAAAAAAGGCCCCAAAACCTACAGGAATGTGATATCTTGTGGAGTCGGAAGGAGCAGGAGTAATCCTCCAGGCTCCACCAAACAACTGCGGGCTGCTGACAGCCCGTTCTCACTCCCTGCCCAATCTCCGCCACCCACGGGCCTCGGCGCCAGCCAATATTGATAAGGCCCTGACAGGCGAGCTGTGTCGAGGCGGCAGCAGCTTGCCTGAATTATCATGATGGGGCCTGAGGATAAATTTAGGGCGGTGCTCGGGCCTCTTCTGGCGCGCTGGAATCGCGCTCGCTTTGCCGTGCCAACGGATTTAGGCCCCTAATTCTGCGTTATGGTCCTGAATTCGGTGTGTTAACGGTAAAGTGAAGTTGGCGCTAACTTTTTTCCACATACGCCTAGAATTGCTCCCGGGAGTAAACAATCGTAACGCCTATTAATACACTGGTGGGTTTTTATGCTTATTAAGTACTTCTTAAAGAGCAATTGAATGTTTTCTCCCTACGTTGCTTCTAAGACTGCTGGATTTTGATACTGGGGACGTGATGGACTTGTTGCCAACCCACTGCAGTTTCACTTGATTGACCTTGTTGAGCCCGCCCAGCGGGCTCAGCAGGCCAATTAAGGGCCACCCGGCAACAGGTGACGTCACAGATTGACATTTCATCTGTCAAGAGCTTTTGACAGATGAAATATCAGCGTTTGACAGCTCTGTGAAGCTGTCAAACACTGACAATCTGTCTTCTAACTTGAGTCCTTCCTCTCAGGCTGAGTTAGAAATCATTCCAGCACAGAAAGCAGAAGGCTGCAGTTTTTGACAGCACCACGGCCATTGTGCTTTCTGTGCCGGTGAGATTTCTAACTCCCGAGACCTGAAGGGCTGACACCTGCAGGAGGAAGTTAAGGTAAGTAAAACTTTTTACCACACTTTACACTTACCTTACACACTTACCTCTGCACACATGCACCCATCACTCACCTGTCCACCGGACATATCGACCCCTCCAACCCCTGCAGACCCACGGTCCACCTCGCTAACTTGGCGTGGTTGGGACCTGTCGGGTAGCCCACATTTCAGCTTTAAAAATAGGGATTAGGCAAAAAACTGCCTGTTAACTACCTGTTAACAGGCAGTTAATTGTCACTAATCCCCTTCCCGCCTCGGGGAGGCGGGTCCCAGCACAGGCTCGGGTACCCGCCTCCAGCAAAACTGGCATGGAGGCGGGTTGGAGGCGGGATGGGGTCGGGACCCCCGAATCTGCAACTTTAACCCCCCACACGCCTCCAAACCCGCCTCCACGGGTCGATGAAAATCCAGCCCATAGTCTCAGCACTGGGATTACAGCTGTGTGAGGGATAGAGGGTGAACAGTGGACTGAATCAGACAGAACTGGTGAGGGGGGCAGCGCAGAAGATGAGACGCTTGCATGGAGTTGCAAGGAGAGTTCAAAGGCCAAGGCTGTTCTGCAGGAAAAGTGCTGGACACATTGCAAGTACCCCATCTGCTCCTTTCGGAGTCGCCCACCCTCTTCTCTGCGGTGAGCTGTGAGGCTCCTGCCGCCAGCCGTATAAAATAACCGGTGATTTCTGAGCTAGGCGACAATACCCCTCTCGTGCTGTGTCAGCTGTGGCTCAGTGGGTAGCACACTCGCCTCTGAGTCAGAAGGTTGTGGGTTCAAATCCCACTCCAGGGACTTGAGCACATAAAGCTAGGCTGACACACACACAGTGTAGTGCTGAGGGAGTGCTGCACTGTCGGAGGTGCCGTCTTTCGGATGAGTCATTAAACCGAGGCCCCGTCTGCTCTCTCAGGTGGACCTTAAAGATCCCACGGGCACTATTTCGAAGAAGAGCAGGGGGAGTTATTCCCGGTGTCCTGGGGCCAATATTTATCCCTCAACCAACATAACAAAAACAGATTATCTGGTCATCATCACATTGCTGTTTGTGGGAGCTTGCTGTGCGCAAATTGGCTGCTGCGTTTCCCACGTTACAGCAGCAACTGTACTTCATTGGCTGTAAAGCGCTTTGAGACGAACGGTGGTCGTGAAAGGCGCTGTATAAATGCAAGTCTTTCTTTTCGTGCGCTCACAGCTGAAACGCGGCACTGTGCTCGGACTGTTTCAAACTGGACTGCTCGTTACGTGTCGTATCCAGCTTCTGAAGGCAGTCTCGACGGACACTCCCCCCGCTCATGAATTAAACATAGGCACATATTCATTATTTGTGCAGACATTGAACAGAGATACATTTCAGCACTTTTTACATTCACTTAACTCATAAATATACCTCACAATTGTAAGAACTTCTGAAAGAAAATTCTGTTTATTGCATGAGCAGTTTTGTTTATATATTATCTTTCAAAAACTATTGTTCAGGGGATGCGATCCACGGAATCAGTATTCTGTCCTGCTAAGCACGGCAGTGCACAGAGCTGAGGCTGCGATGTAATTATTCTAGTTTATTTGCAATACGTTCAACTAGCCCCATTCATCAGACCTAAGTACAATATGTACTCGTGTCCTCTGTGATCAGAATCTGCCTTGGGTTTGATTTATGAAATTTAGTTTTCTCCAGCTAACTATAAAGAATGCGTAAAGGGTACGGTTAGCACTAAATATTAGACATTAAATTCCATTCACACGCTGTCGACCGAGTAAATACGTTGACTGAATGTTGATAACTAACTCCAGTGCGTGATATGCTAAACTCTTCTTAAAAGGAATGCAGAAATACCTGTACTCAACCAATCCAAGTCATGAGCAAGGTTGACCCCAGCTCCTCTCTGAAAGAAGCCTGTCCTGGCTGATGCATGATTACATCGAGGGGAGCTTCCAAGATTCTCCCAAAACTGAGGCCAAGGGGGTCGATTTGTGGCCGGTTAGAATCGTAGAATGATGCCGCACCAAAGGGGGCCATTAGGCTCATCGCGCCTGTACCGGTTTTTCTGATTAAAAAAAAAGACTTGCGTTTACACAGCGCTTTTCACGACCTCAAGACGCCCAAAAGCGTTTTACAGCCAACAAAGGACTTTTTGAAGTGCAGTGATGTAGGAAACGCGGCAGCCAGTTTACGCACAGCAAGCTCCCACAAACAGCGATGTGATAATGACCGGATCGTCTGTTTTATGTCGATGTTGTATGAGGGATAAATATTGGCCCCGGGGAGAACACCTTATGCAATCTTAAATAAAATCTGAGAGCTTTAATGATGCAGGGCTTTCATTATGCACCACCGCCTCAACAAATAGTTGTGTCTAGCAACAATAAATAGCATTCCCTCCTGATTGTGCCCATCGAGTCTCAGCGAACATGCTCCGAACACAAATTAGGATCGGGGCGTTGTGATAAATATGTTTGAAAATAACTACACCTTGAAATGGAACTATGTCATTTAAATTATCCTGCAGAGTGGAATTGTAGAATCCAAGACATTCCCTCAAACCTCCTGCTCGCCTTCATTAAGCTTTCCAGAAAAACAAACTGGTAAATCATTGATGTTCCAGGAAATAGACGATGCAGTGGTGCGGAGGTCATCCTGTTAGATTTTACTTTCAGTACAGCTCATACAGTACAATTTGTGCTTACAGAGACAATTACTTATGCTTAAATTATCCCCTAAAGGCAGAGATTTCAACCCCTACAGCTTTGCGTCCCCAAAAGCAGTGGCTTCAGTGCTCGTGGCTCCCTATCCATTAGGGATAAGTGCTGAAAAGAACTTTAGGTTTTTTTATATTCATTCACGGGATGTGGGCGTCGCTGGCAAGGCCAGCATTTATTGCCCATCCCTAATTGCCCTTGAGAAGGTGGTGGTGAGCCGCCTTCTTGAACTGCTGCAGTCCGTGTTTTGAAGGTGCTCCCACAGTGCTGTTAGGGAGGGAGTTCCAGGATTTTGACCCAGTGACGATGAAGGAACGGCCCGATATATTTCCAAGTCAGGATGGTGTGTGTGACTTGGAGGGGAACTTGGAGGTGGTGGTGTTCCCAGGCGCCTGCTGCCCTTGTCCTTCTAGGTGAAAGAGGTCGCGGTTTTGGGAGGTGCTGCCGAAGAAGCCTTGGTGAGTTGCTGCAGTGCATCTTGTAGATGGTACACACTGCAGCCACGGTACGCCGGTGGTGGAGGGAGTGAATGTTTAAGGTGGTGGATGGGGTGCCAATCAAGCGGGTTGCTTTGTCCTGGATGGTGTCGAGCTTCTTGAGTGTTGTTGGAGCTGCACTCATCCAGGCAAGTTGATTCACTGGATTAACCAAATCTGCTTTCAGCTGGACAACTCGTGATCAGGTATACATCTTTGCGGAGTGAACCTTTGGTATAGCGGTAGCATTCCCAGCTCTGAGACAGAAGGTGAAGGGTTTCAAACCCCACTCTAGACAGCCCCGGCGAGTGCAGGCTATCTGGTGTCAGTTGGTTACACCCTCGTCTCTGAGTCAAGAAGGTTGTGGGTTTAGGTCCCACTCCAGAGACTTGAGCACAAAAATCTAGGCTGACACTCCAGTGCAGTGCTGAGGGAGTGCTGCACTGTCGGAGGTGCCGCCTTTCGGATGAGAAGTTAAACCGAGGCCCCGTCTTCTCGCTCAGGAAGAAGACAGCATTAATGTTCAGACAGAGTGGCCACCACCACAATCGGTAGTATTTCTGCCTCTGAATCAGGAGGCTTGGGTTTGGGCTCCTCTCCCAATAGCCACAGGCAACTGAAGACTGGTGCGTGCCAGCTTGAATACTGGGTTGATGTCCAACAAGGGTGACGTAAGAAAACTACTAGGCACTTGGTCTAAGCGTTAAACAAAGCTTTAATCAACTGTTTTACAACATGGAGATCTAGTTGTGTCCTTCACTAGTTCCTGTTAAGAATGTCCTGCGCAAGCTGGGCCCGTGCCCGAGTATTTATACTCTTTCTGGACAGCGCCACCTGCAGGCCACTCAGTATTATTTCATAAGTCTTTCTTTCATGAATGACAGATTCATGTCAAAGGGTACTTGTGTCTGATGGGTGCAAGTGCCCACGGCCCATTGCAAAGGTAATCCAAAGATTAAAAGCTGTGAGTAAGGCAATGGGAAACCACCTCAGCTACTCTTCCCTAGTAAGAGGCTCAGAAATCAGGTGTGGAACTAGAATTAGGACCTGCCCAGGGTAGAATGCAATGGATGGGCATGTCCTTTTATGTAGGATTTCCACCCAAGCAGAGAGAAAAGCATTAGTGGCTTCAGTTGGTTACACACTCGCCTTCTGAATCAGAAGGTTGTGGGTTCAATCCCGCTCCAGGGTCTTGAGCACAAAAATCTAGGCTGACGCTCCAGTGCAGTGCTGAGGGAGTGCAGCACTGTCAGAGGTACCGTCTTTCGGAACCGAGGTCCCATCTGCTCGCTCAGGAAGAAGAGCAGGGGGAGTTCTCCCTGGTGTCCTGGGGCCAATATTTATCCCTCAATCAACATCACTAAAAAACAAATTATCTGGTCATTATCACATTGCTGTTTGTGGGAGCTTGCTGTGTGCAAATTGGCTGCCGCGTTTCCTACATTACAACAGCGAGTACACTTCAAAAAAGTACTTCATTGGCTGTAAAGCGCTTTGGGACGTGCGGTGGTATTGAAAGGCGCTGTAGAAACGCAAGTCTTTCTTTCAGTGTATGAGCAGTATTTTTTTTCTCTTATCCTCCATCGGGATTCCATCATGACAACTGACAAACAATCAGTTGTTGGAGCCATAGCAACAAAAATGAGTTCTTTCTCTGGTTAGCCAGCAGAATATTGAAAAAAAGGCTCTCTTCGGCTGTCTGTGCTCACACGGGTGGGATGTGGAAATGTTGTGTTCTTTTGTGGTCTTGGGATAGATTTGGGGGTAGATTTTCTGCCCGACAGGATTGCTCCTGCAGGAGAGCAAGTGAGCGGCGATGCCTTTCAAGGGAAGTAGGCCCTGAAAGAGGCCTGGGAGTTGAAGAGCCGAAAGACGTATTGTGATCGTGACCAGCGGTATGAGATTGTGTCGGCCAAAGCCCGCTTTCCAGGCAGCAGTCATAATTCTTTTATGTTAAGGCAACCCTTTGTGGTTGGGTTTATTAAAGTTAAGACAGACTCAAAGGAATGACTTCCGCGAGATGAAGGCTGTCCTCTGTGCTCCTGCATAATGGCAGCCTTGCCCAAACTGCAGTCTGAAAGTGAATACACACATAGTGACACTCATGCACAGGAACATAGGAACAGGAGGAGGCCATTCAGCCGCTCGAGCCTGTTCTGCCATTCAATGAGATCATGGCTGATCTGTGACCTACCTCCATATACCCGCCTTTGGCCCATAGCCCTTGACGTAAGAAAATTACTAGGCACTTGGTCTAAGCGTTAAACAAAGCTTTAATCAACAGTTTTTCAACATGGAGATCTGGTTGTGTCCTTCACTAGTTCCTGTTGAAGAATGTCCTGAGCAAGCTGGGCCCATGCCCAAGTATTTACACTCTCCCTGGACAGCGCCACCAGCAGGCCGCCCAGTATTATTTCATAAGTCATTTCCACATGAATGACAAGATTCATGTCAGCCCTTAATACCTTTGAGAAGTCGCACAACACCAGGTTATAGTCCAACAGTTTTATTTGAAATTACGAGCTTTCGGAGCGCTGCTCCTTCGTCAGGTAAAGTCACAGCGCTCTGAAAGCTCGTAATTTCAAATAAAACTGTTGGACTATAACCTGGTGTTGTGCGACTTCTCATTTTTGTCCACCCCAGTCCAACACCGGCATCTCCGCATCATGGCCACTTAATACCTTTGGTTAGCAAAAATCTATCAATCTGAGATTTAAAATTAATAATTGATCTAGTATCAATTGCCGTTTGCGGAAGAGAGTTCCAAACTTCTACCACCCTTTGTGTGTAGAAGTGTTTCCTAACTTCACTCCTGAAAGGTCTGGCTCTAATTTTTAGACTATGCCCCCTAGTCCTAGACTCCCCAACCAGCGGAAGTAGGTTCTCCCCAGCTACCAGGGTGATCATGGACAGACTACTGGCATCTTGAAACAGGGGTTCAGGACAGGTCAGGGGGAGGGGGGGGTTTGCACTGCAGGCTGTGCCAGGTTCTCCAAGGTCTGATGAAAGGCATCAAGGGGTATGGGGAGAGAGCGGGAATATGGTACTGAGATAGAGGATCAGCCATGATCATATAGAATGGCGGAGCAGGCTCGAAGGGCCGAATGGCCTCCTCCTGCTCCTATTCTTCTATGTTTCTATGTTTCTATGAAAGGTCATCAACCTGAAACCTTAACTTTGTTTCTCTCTCCACAGAAGCTGCCGGACCTGCTGAGTGTTTCCAGCCCTTGCTGCTTTTTATTTAAGATTTCCAGCATCCACAGTGTTTTTGCTTTGGTCTCCAAGATCATCGTTTGCCGCATGACCTACATTTCTACCAGCGCAGTATGGAGGAGGAGGCGGAGAAGCGCCACCCGCAACGAGCAGCAGAACAATTTGCTGAGCTCTATCGTGAGGATCTCGACGCAGGAACGGCTTTTTTGCAGTCAACAAAGGGGCAGTATGCCAGGCTGGTGTAGAATTGCAATCTAACCAAGTGACTGAGCCAACCCACTCACAAACAGACCTGCCGGCATCTGCAGACTGCAGAGGGCCAAAAGGCCATTCTCAACATCGTGCTCTGCAGGATCTAAACTCCCAAAGGAGCCTGCATCAGAAAAAAAATAAACTCTGGAAAAGTTCCGATAAGGTGCAACCATTTTATTCCCCTGCATCCGCGGCAGTGTTTTAATTTTATTCCGGCGATTCTCCATTGTACACAGTGTACGGTGTGTGTGTCCTCAAGTACCTATTCTAAGGGCTGGATTTTGATACTGGGGCAGGTTGGGGTCGTGTCATCCACTTTTCGTGTTATCCACCCGACTGCAATTGGATGTGGGAGATTGATGAGATTTTCACCTAATTGGGCAATTGAGTTCCAGCATGTGGGAACCCATGAACCAATTAGTGTTTTCAGTCTGAAAGTCACCTCTGATGATGTCATAGAAACATAGAAACATAGAAACTAGGAGCAGGAGTAGGCCATTCGGCCCGTCGAGCCTGCTCCACCATTCAATACGATCATGGCTGATCATCCAAATCCAGTACCCTGTCCCTGCTTTAATCCCCACAGTACACATATCCCACCCTACCCCCGTAACCCCACGTATTTAATTCCCCCTAACATATCCCATCCTATCCCCATAACCCCACATATTTAATCCCCCCCTAACACTAAGGGTCAATTTATCATAGCCAAATCAACCTAACCCACACATTTTTGGACTGTGGGAGGAAACCGGAGCACCCGGAGGAAACCCACGCAGACACGGGGAGAATGTGAAAACTCCACACAGACAGTCACCCGAGGTCAGATTCGAACCCAGGTCCCTGGCGCTGTGAGGTACCAGTGCTAACCACTATGCCACCGTGCCGCTGCATTGAAGGTCTTCAGAGACTGCCTGGCCTTTGCTGTGAGAGGACCTGGATGCAAGATGAGCAGCAGCAGCCCTAGGTCTGCTCCCACATATTTTTCCTCCTACTACTACTACTCCGTTGTAATAGTGGACCTGCAGCTGATAGTCAGCTTTCGAAATGTGTTACCGCCAGGTTTCACATTCGTGGTTCAGAACAGGCGTGCTTCATGTAAGAAAAAGGGTTAAAATCACAAAGGCCTTTCAAAATGGCGTTATAGAGGCAATTTAGTGCTTGTTAAGGGCCTTAACAGCCTATCCCGCCTCTAAGAGGCGGGACAGAGTCGGGACCAGCAGACACGATTTAATGAAAATTGCGTGGAGGCGGGATGGAGGCGGGCTTGTGCCCGGCCGCCAGTTTTCGCAATTTTACCCCCCCACACGCCTCCAAACCCACCTCCACGGGTCAATGAAAATCCAGCCCTAAGTGTCTCTGCAGTGGAAGGAGTAATTGAGGTGACTGGCTGCTGGGTTTCCATGGGAACCTCTTGGAACTGAGGTGGCCCTGCTACTGGTTCTGCCATTTCCAATTGCTGCAGGTCTTGCTCGCTTTCCGACACGTCTATTAATATTATTATTATATAAACCGAAGCCCCGTCTGCTCTCTCAGGTGGACATAATAGATCCCATGGCACTATTTTGAAGAAGAGCAGGGGAGTTATCCTCGGTATCCTGGGGCCAATATTTATCCCTCAGTCAACATCACTAAAACAGATTATCAGCTGTGGCTCAGTGGGTAGCACTCTCGCCTCTGAGTCAGAAGGTCGTGGGTTCAAGTCCCAGTCCAGGAGACTTGAGCACAACAATCTCGGCTGACACTCCCAGTGCAGTGCTGAGGGAGTGCTGCACTGTCAGAGGTGCCACCTTTCGGATGAGATGTTAAACCGAGGCTCTGACTGCTCTCTCAGGTGGATGCAAAAGATCCCATGGCCACTATTTCAAAGAAGAGCAGGGTGTTCTGGCCAATATTTATCCCTCAATCAACATCACTAAAAAAAAGCCAGATTATCTGGTTGTTATCACATTGCTGTTTGTGGTTTGTGGGAGCTTGCTGTGTGCAAAATTGGCTGCCGTGTTTCCTACATTACAACAGTGACCACACTTCAAAGAGTACTTCACTGGCTGTAAAGTGCTTTGGGGTGTTGTGAAAGGCGCTGTATAAATGCAAGTCTTTACTTGAGAGGGGGGGGGGGGTGAGGGGTGTTCTGATGGTCTTGACCTGAGAGACAGCAGCCTCATCTGTAGTAACACCACCCATTCCCCTGCTGCTGAGACCTCCCTCAGCAGAACCGATGATATGCATTGAAGCTGACCTCTGAGTAGCAGTGAGGGCAACGCAACCAGGCATAATGGCTTTCTTCAGCCTGTTCAAGCCAGACTGAAGAGACTGTTCAGGTTGCAGTTGCCACACACTCCACAGTGAGTGGACTCCAGTACTGATAAGCTTCCCTGTATGGGATGGGGTTAGTGAACTCTTCCATAGTCATTGCCACACCTTCTGGGTGCTTTGGAGACTTTAAACTGGCTCCATCAGATGGTTGTACTCAAGTAGCAACCTTCTTTGCCAAACAGGACATCCCTCCTTTGCCTCACCTCTTGAAGCAGTAGCTATATTGCTGCATTCGGAAACTGGGTAGCTCCAGTATCGGACTTCAAACAAAGTTTCCTTACAAAGATTGGTCTTACCCTTTAAACAGCTGCTGCAGAATTTGTAAACTAGCACGAAAGAATTGCATTTCTACAGCGTCTATCACGATCTCAGGACGTCCCAAAGCGCCTTGCAGCCAATGAAGTACTTTTGAAGTGTAGTCACTGTTGTAATGTAGGAAAATAAGAGCTGGATAGTCCATCCCAGAATCAGCAACCTCCATGCGAGCCCACAATTACACATGGACGCTTGCTTGAAATAGGAAATAAAGTTGCCTCACACAACCAGATGGAAAACCTAGACTGCAACATTCCCTTATCATCTGTGACATAAGAACATAGAACATAAGAAATAGGAGCAGGAGTCGGCCATACGGCCCCTCGAGCCTGCTCCGCCATTCAATAAGATCATGGCTGATCTTCGACCTCAACTCCACTTTCCCGCCCAATCCCCAGATCCCTTGATTCCCCTAGAGTCCAAAAATCTATCGATCTCAGCCTTGAATATACTCAACGATTCAGCATCCACAGCCCTTTCGGGTAGAGAATTCCCAAGATTCACATCCCTCCGAGTGAAGAAATTCCTCCTCATCTCGATCCTAAATGGCCGACCCCTTATCCTGAGACTGTGCCCCCTGGTTCTAGACTCTCCAGCCAGAGGGAAACAGCCTCTCAGCATCGACCCTGTCAATCCCCCTCAGAATCTTGTGTGACCGCAGCGGAAAATCAATATTGGTTACATTTCATTGCGTTACATTCGAGAAACACCAGGCCCTAATTTCTAAACTAACCATGTTCAAAGCGGTAAGCACATTCTTTTAAACATAAACCTTACCTAGAGTTGGGTGCCATTGACCATAATTGATCACCGAAACGATTAGAGTAAGTGAGTTTAAGCCTGTGGAATTCAGCACCGTGTCAGTTCAATGTTATTTTATCTCCTACAGAGTTTACTTGTTTAAAATTCACCTTTATTGCTTTCAGATGAAATGTATATGCAGTACAGCTTTCGGCATCCTTTTACTGATAATAAAAAGGAATATTCAATAAATCTAGCAGTGAATTGTGCAGTCCAAGAACGAGGCACGAGTGCCCCTTCAGAGTCAATGGCCCAAAAATTCGGCCGTTCTCGGGTGAGTACGGACTGTGTACTCACCGTATTCATTCCCGAAGTGCCGGTTTCCTGCATGCACTGCGCATGTGCGGGAAACCGGCACTTCCGGTATGGCGAAGGGGGCGGTTCCTAGGTGAACCGCGTGCGCACTAGAGGCTGCGCGCACGCAGCACACTTAGGTTTTTTTTCAGGTTTCAACGCGACGGTAAGTATTGAATATTCTACGCTAGTGAAAAGGAGGCGTAAGACCCCTTTTGAACAAGGTAAGTCGTTAATTAAGTATAATTTAAAAAAATTTGCAACAGGTTTATCTTTTTTAGAGACTTTAAAGAAAGGTAAGTTTATTTTTATAACTTTTAAAAAGTATTTAAATTTTTTCAAAAATTTAAATTTTTGTTTAAAGTGGTTAATTTATTTAACTATAGTTATTTTATTAATGTGATGGGGTTTTTTTTTTAATTTATTTGAGGTTTAGCTGTTCTTTTGGGGCCGATTTCAATTCACAGATTTGACAGGTCCTGTCAAATCTATGAATGAAAGATGGTGTGCTGCCATTGGCTCTCCATGGCCCACGTGATCCCAGGGGTCGCATCGCACTAACTGCGCCCCTGGAACACGCAAGCACTGCGCGCCGGCACTAGGGAGAGGCCCAGGACCCAAAGTTCCTGCGGGGGCAAACAAGAATGGCAGACGTGGTAGGTGATATCGCGTGCGATCCTTACCCCCGCGGCAAGCCTCCGAATCGAATTTCTAGGCCACTATGTTAATCCTATCCGACAGAAGTCCTCATATTGGAACCACAGCGTCCTCATTACCTGCCCCAGTGATGATTCATAGGCGAGTGCAAAATTTAATCAGTTGGATTTCAGAAGCTTGAAGATCCGTCCTGAGGGTATAGAAGCTGAAAGGTTATCCTTATTTGTGTTCTTTAGGACGTACAGCGTTTCAAATGGTAAAAGGGCAAATCACGATGAGCGTTACAGACACAGACTTTCAATTGGAAACAGATAATGAGACATCAACGGATCTTCAGAAGCAAACTGTTTTTTTTGTAGAGCAGAAATAAAATGAATGTTAACCGCCCCTGAGGGGGCCGGGCGAGCGCGGAAGGCAGCCGCTGTCGGAAACTCCAGGCCTCACCTACGCCTCAGATGTACTTCCTGCAGCCTCTACCACCACCGGTGTAGCGGCATGAATTACTCGGAATGGATTTGAGGCTGAAGTAGGAGGGAATTTGAATTGACCTCCTTTACAGCGGGCAGTAGGCACTTTTCAACAGGTCTCAAAGGGGATTGGTGGTTTTTTTGGGAGGAGAATATGAGTCCAATTTTTTCGAGGCCTATTTGAGGCAGTTTGTCTTCTGCCTCTTCTCACGGCCCCAAATACGGTCAACTCTTCCGTATCCGGCACCGACGGGACCGGGATGGTGCCGGTTGATGAAAAATTCCGGATAACAGAGAGGTCGGCAATTTTTAACACAAAAAAAATAAAAACCAACTCGGCCACCGCGGGAAACTCGGACTCGGAAAAACGAAAAATGGGTGGATTCGGCAAGATTACCGGCTATCTATTTTGCCGGTTATTAAAGAATTCCGGATGATTAAGTGCCGTTTAAACAAGAGTTTACTGTAGATGGCCGCAACTGCATCAAATCCAATGCAACGTGGATCGGCAAGGCCCAGCTCCACACGGGAATGGTAGCATGGTAGTTATATTGGCAGGATAGGCGCACCAACGTCAGTGTTCTTGCTCAGGCCAACATCCCCAGCATCGAAGCTTTGACCACGCTCGATCAGCTCCGATGGACGGGTCACATTGTCCGCATGCCCGATACGAGACTCCCAAAACAAGCGCTCTACTCGGAGCTCCGGCACGGCAAGAGAGCCGCAGGTGGGCAGAGGAAACGCTTCAAGGACACCCTCAAAGCCTCCTTGAAAAAGTGTAACATCCCCACCGACACCTGGGAATCCCTGGCCCAAGGCCGCACAAAGTGGAGGAGAAGCATTCGGGAAGGCGCCGAACACCTCGAGTCTCTTCACCGGGAGCAAGCGGAAGCCAAGCGCAAGCAGCGGAAGGAGCGCACGTCAACCCAAGCACCCCACCCACCCGCCCCTTCAACCACCGTCTGCCCCACCTGTGACAGAGACTGTAGGTCCCGCATTGGACTCATCAGTCACCTGAGAACTCATTTTTAATGTGGAAGCAAGTCATCCTCGGTTCCGAGGGACTGCCTAAGAAGAAGAAGAAGAACTGGACTAGTAATCCAGATGCTGCCTGACCTGCTGCGTTTTTCCAGTGTTTTCTGTTGTTATTTCGGATTTCCAGCATCCGCAGTATTTTGCTATCGTAGTAATCCAGAGGCCTGGGCTAATAATCCGGAGACATCCCACCACGTGCAGCTGGGGAAATTAAATTCAGTTAATAAATAAATTTGGAATAGAAAGCTAGTAATGGTGACCATGAAACTACCGGATTATCGTAAAAACCCATCTGGTTCACTGATGCCCTTTAGGGAAGGAAATCTGCCGTCCTTACCTGGTCTGACCTATATGTGACCCACAGCAAGGTGGTTGACTCTTAAAAGCCCTCTGAAATGGCCTAGCAAGCCACTCCGTTAAGGGCAATTAGGGATGGGGCAATAAATGCTGGCATTGCCAACGACGCCCACATCCTGAGAATGAATTTAAAAAACCATCCGATTTTCGGCGCTACGGATGCCGTTTTGTGACAAAAATGGCATCCGTGCTACGCGCGCGCACTTCTGGCGCATGCCACGCCAGGCGCCATCTTGGTGAGGGTGGTAGGGTGGGCGTTAGGAGCGTGCACCGGGAGTATGTTGAGGGGACAGATCGTGACGTCAATCAGCGTGCAACGTTGATTTGACGCCAGGGCTGCCATTTGTGTCCTCAACGCTGGGGCTAACGCCCTGTTTTAACCTCGCACAGTTTTAGGCCTCATCTCCATAATATGGGAAACTCCAAAGGGTGGGGGGGGCGACTGATGAGCTCACCGTTTGGGGCTTTCCCAAAATCGGCAGGCTCGGATTCCGATCCGGCCCGCGGGTAAGACCATGGCAGGGGGAAGAACGGGAGTGGGGAAAGCATGGGGCTGGCAGCGACTTGCAGTATTCCTGTGCAACCAGAAGGAGCACTCCTGCTCCTCCTACATCTGTATTAATAAGAACATAAGAATTCGGAGCAGGAGTCGGCCGTATGACCCCTCGAGCCTGCTCCGCCATTCAATAAGATCATGGCTGATCATCGACCTCAACTCCACTTTCCCGCCCGATCCCCATATCCCTCAATTCTGCTAGAGTCCAAAAATCTATCGCTCTCAGCCTCGAATATACTCAACAAAGCTGAGTTAAAAAGGAATTTTAAAAATGTACCTAACCGTCTGCGGCCTCCAGCCGTTCCTTTAAGAATCACAGGTTAGGCCATGGTAGACCCGGACAAACTAAGCCCAGCGCGCA
The DNA here is from genome assembly GCA_030390025.1 of Squalus acanthias. Taxonomy (NCBI): domain Eukaryota; kingdom Metazoa; phylum Chordata; class Chondrichthyes; order Squaliformes; family Squalidae; genus Squalus; species Squalus acanthias. The sequence goes on from CM059428.1 coordinate 6,261,375, forward strand.
CACAGTGCATAATCAAGGGGCCTGGTGCCTGTTTTTGGGTGGGCACCCCAGGCACCCGGAAGCCAACTTGGCAGCAGGCGTGCCCGCAGGGGGGGGGGGGGGGGGGGTGGCGTGTGAGATGTCGCGCGAATTGGTTCCCCCCCAAAATGCATTTCACGCCCCCCCCAAAAAGACCGGTGCGACAGGGACCAATCTCCCCACCCCCTCCCCCCAACCCCCACGTGTCAGTTCTACACGAGGCAATGTACTTACAGAACATGAGCCACCGTAGGAGACCAGATCCTCGAAAGTACAGCAGGGGATAGAAGCGTACAGAACACTCGGCGCTTTCAGTGGTCCGTCATTGTAATGGAAACATTAACCCATTGTTTTTCTGTGGTTTACCTGCCAATTTCAGATCAATTTAAACTTCTTTGATTCCCTTGAAGCTGGTTACAACTCTGGGCATTATTTTATTCTTCGCGCGAGTTCGAATCCCAGTACGAGAGCCGACATATTTCCCCCGTTAATGATGAAATAGCCAGATGTAAGTGGTGTTATATGATCAGTCATTTCATTGCAAGTCTCTTCCAACGAGGTCCTGGCCTTGCACTCAGTACTGGATTTGTAAAAGTCTGTCATTTACACTGAGATGTTAGAAGTGGGCTTTCATTTCTCACTGCTCAAACATTCATTTTGATCTTTCCAGTCGCGCCCAGGGCATATTCACGAACCATTGCTGCGTTGAGACTTCATTCCCTGTTATTGGTTAACCTCAAATTTTCCCAAAGCTCAGCATCTTTTATGTAATGAGCAATTATATTTGTAACGTGAATCTCCCCGCGCCCGCAATATTTTGTTTTTGTTCTATTATTACTACATTTATATAGCGCCTTTAACGTAGGAAACGGTCCCAGGGCACTTTACAGGACCGTTATCAAACAAAATTTGACACCGAGCCACTTAAGGAAATATTAGGGCAGGTGCCTGTATCCTATCTTGAACCAAGTCCCGTTCACCCATCACCCCTGTGCCCGCTGACCTACATTGGCTCCCAGTCCAGCAACATTCTCAGCCTTGTTTTCAAATCCTTCCATTGCCTCGCCCCCTCCCTATCTCTGTAGCCTCCTCCAGCTCTACAACCCCCCCCCCGGGATCTCTGCGCTCCTCTAATTCTGGCCTCTTTGCGTATCCCTGATTTTAATCGCTCCGCCATTGGCAACCGTGTCTTCAGCTGCCCTGGGCCCTAAGCTCTGGAATTCCCTCCCTAAACCTCTCCGCCTCTCTCTCCTCCTTTAAGATGCTCCTTAAAATCTACCTCTTTGACCAAGCTTTTGGTCACCTGCCCTAATATCTTCTTATGTGGCTCGGTGTCAAATTTTGTTTGATAATCGCTCCTGTGAGGAGCCTGGGGACGTTTGACTACGTTAAAGATGCTATATAAATACAAGTAGTTGTTGTTTATTGGAGTTTAACATGAAACTCAATGATTTCCCAATTTCCATGGCTGAAAGACGTTAGAATGATTTTTTTACAGATTTAGGGTTTGCCGTAAATACCTTCTCAGTGATGTCGGCCACTCAGGCGAGTGGATCCCACATCCCTCACACTTCAGAGCGGACTCACATTGCCGCATGTCTATGTAGAGTAATGCAGGGGATGCATTAACGCGCGCATACGAGCTGGATGCCATAAACTCGCACGCACCCCCACGTGAGTTTCCCAATCTTTCGACATTCTTCGGCAGCACCTCCCAAACCCGCGACCTCTTCCACCTAGAAGGACAAGGGCAGCAGGTGCATGGGAACACCACCACCTCCAAATTCCCCTCCAAGTCACACACCATCCTGACTTAGAAATATACTGGCCGTTCCTTCACCGTCGCTGGGTCAAAATCCTGGAACTCCCTCCCTAACAGCACTGTGGGAGTACCTTCACCACACGGACTGCAGCGGTTCAAGGCGGCGGCTCACCACCACCTCCTCAAGGGGCAATTAGGGATGGGCAATAAATGCTGGCCTTGCCAGCGACGCCCACATCCCAGGAACGAATAAAAAAAAGGTAATACAATCCCAATCAGTATCCATAAATGATGACGGGTGGCTCCTGAAATTAAAAGCTACCTTTCTCTTTTCGATACCGACTGACTTTTACGCATTTTCAATTTTTATTTCAGATTTCCAGCATTCACTCTTTTCCTTATGAAATAATTGCTGGCCAAGTTTCCCCAGGTTCTGTTGTACTCTGGTGATTTCTGAGGCGATTTTCATGCTATAAAATGAATTGTTTCATCCCTTAATATTCGGAGATATTTTTTAGAAAATGAGAATGTCTTGCTCGCAAGTTCCACCTGGTGGATGTTACACAGATACAGACAGAGACAGAGTGACTGCTCAAAACACACCGAAAAAATAACGGTGTGTGCACGACGCACGCCGTGATTAATGCGCAAGTCATCCAGCAACTTGTAGCGAGGGAGGGATACCCCGTGAATTGCGAATCGCCACAAGTTGCCGGCCGATTTGCTCCGCCGTTGGTGTCTCGCCCTCGACCTCCCCGTGTGTTTCATGAGCTGGCTGCATTTGCTCATTAATTGCCCATCAAACTCATCGCGGAACGAGCTAATCCCCTATCAGTACACTGTCGGTGGGGTGGTCCACACCCCTGGGGTCTCCCCACCTTTCTCCGCCACATTCCCGGGCCACGCGATCCTTCTCCTCTTTGCCACGTTTTGCGCGCTTCCCCCCCCCCCCACCCACCCCCCCCCCCTCTGCTATTCTGCTGTAACCATCTACACCTCCCCCAGACCCATCTTTTGTTTCTTTACTTCTCCCATTCCCACCCCACTTTTGCCTCGCGCCGTCATCCCTTTCGTCATTTAATCTCTCACTTTTTACCAGTTCTGATGAAGGGTCATCGACCTGAAACGTTGACTCTGTTTCTCGCTCCACAGATGCTGCCTGACTCGCCGAGTGTTTCCAGCAATTTTCTGTTTTTATTCAGACACTTACATTTCTTGGTTACAGGGGGAAAATTCAATGTTACAAAAAAAAGACAAAAAAATTGATCTCACCCTTTATACAGGTGAACACTTTTTTTTTTCTAAGTGATTGAGATCAAATTTACAAAATTAGAAAAAACTTTACTGCTACAGAGAAGGGATTCCAACCTGGGCAGTCTTGTTAGGACTAGCATCGAAATAGATGGAATTGGTGCTGAATGGCACCGGCGGCAGTATGGCTCGGGTCAGGGTCCAGAAAATGCAGCTGAGGTTCAGGAAACAAAGACGAGATGTTGGAGAACGTGGACAGTCTGGGAAATACAACAGAGTGAAAGGAAACGAAGTTGACTGACCATTCCAGTAAAGCAGTGAAAAGATCAGTACTCAGGCACGATGATGTACTAGACAGCGGGGAAATGAAAAATATTTCAGTCAGGTAAGCCGCCTTCTTCTTTTTCTTCTTCTTAGACAGTCCCTCGGAACCGAGGATGACTTGCTTCCACATTAAAAATGAGTTCTCAGGTGACTGATGAGTCCAATGTGGGACCTACAGTCTCTGTCACAGGTGGGGCAGACGGTGGTTGAAGGGGCGGGTGGGTGGGGTGCTTGAGTTGACGTGCACTCCTTCCGCTGTTTGCGCTTGGCTTCCGCTTGATCCCGGCGAAGAGACTCGAGGTGATCGGCGCCTTCCCGGATGCTTCTCCTCCACTTTGTGCGGTCTTGGGCCAGGGATTCCCAGGTGTCGGTGGGGATGTTGCACTTTTTCAAGGAGGCTTTGAGGGTGTCCTTGAAGCATTTTCTCTGCCCACTTGGGGCTCTCACGCCATGTCGGAGCTCCGAGTAGAGCGCTTGTTTTGGGTAAGAGCCAGGGGCGATTTTAACTGCCCACCCGCAAGGTTTCTGCTGAGCGAGTAGGGTTAAAATCGTGCCCCCCCCCCCCCCCCACCCCATAGTATTCATCTCTGCTTGGAAAAAGCATTATTCTCCCAGTGGATATCCTTTGGCATTGCCCACAGAAAGTGAATTTCCCTTGGCGTGTTGGGGATGCTCTCGGTATGGTGTGGCGGTCAGCAACTTCTGGAGTTTATATAGCTGCATCTACCGGTAGATGTGTACACGTTGCAGGTGTGAGGGCAGGTGAGGGCAAAACCAATCACCGAAGGGACCAAAAAACCCCCGGTATAACTGAAGCAATGAATTGAGAAAACAGAGAGTAGCTGTTCCAAACTTACTGTTATCCAGGTTAGGAATGAATGCCGATAACATACCTCAGTTACTATCGCAACAAAGGGTTCTTAGTCCTTCAACAATAACTTCTGCGTGATTCAGGACCAAGTGGTTTATTCAACAAGAAGTTTTAATATATATATAAAAGATAGTCACCAATAAATCCATTAGGGAATTCAGGAGAAACTTCTTTACCCAGAGAGTGTTGAGAATGTGCAACTCGCTACCAGAGGGAGTGGTTGCGGTGAATAGCACAGATGCTTTCAAAGGGAAGCTGGATAAGCACATGAGGGAGAAAGGAATAAGAAAGAAAGAATTTGCATTTCTATAGCGCCTTTCACAACCTCAGGACATCCCAAAGCACTTTACAGCCAATGAAGTACTATTTGAAGTGTAGCTAATATCATAATGTAGGAAACGGGGCAGTCAATCTGTGCACAGCAAGCTCTCACAACCTTCTGACTCAGAGGCGAGGGTGCTAACAACTGAGCCACAGCTGACAATAGAAGGATATGCTGATAGGGTGAGATGAAGAGAGGTGGGAGGAGGCTCGTGTGGAGCAGAAACACCGGCTGAGACCAGTTGGGCCGAATGGCCTGTTTCTGTGACTGTAAATATTGACTCGAAAGTGCTATAATACGGTCTTAAGATTACATTCAATTATAAGCAAGTGATACAACCTGGCTCCCAGGCCCGGAGTGATCGGTTCCGGCTCTCTAGGCTGCCTGCTCGGCTGTGGACTTTCGACTGTCCCCGAGAATTCTAACTTTCAAAAGGGGGAAAGCTCTATCTTTATACTATTCGGCTGCCTCAGGCTGCATGTACACCTCTCTGTTCTTATCTGCTAGTCGTAAATTTTCCCACCAAGCTGACATCAGCACGCTGAGCTGTTTCAGCAGCGCCCTGATCTCCTCGGCCTCCATCTCTGTCTTCCAGGCTCGTTACTGTCCTTTGGAAGGTGCAGGCTCTATCTGTAAAGTGTCTGGTTCTTACAGCCTGTTCCGAAAACAAGACCTGTTATCAGTAAGCCCAGCTAATACATCCCAAGGACATTTTAACTTGCCCTCCACAGGGCCGGGTCTGATGGTCAACTAGTAAATGGTCAATATTCTTACAACCCCTCAACCTTTCTAATCTCAAAGGAATACAAGCCGGGTTTATGCAACCTGCCCTCGTTATTTAACCCTCTAAGCCCCGGTGAATCTGCACTGTACTTTCTCCACTCCAGGGACTTGAGCACAAAAATCTAGGCTGACACTCCCAGTGCAGTGCTGAGGGAGTGCTGCCCTGTTGGAGGTGCCGTCTTTCGGATGAGACGTTAAACCGAGGCCCTGTCTGCTCTCTCAGGTGGATGTAAAAGATCCCATGACATTATTTCGAAGAAGAGCAGGGGAGTTCTCCCCGGTGTCCTGGCCAATATTTATCCCTCAGTCAACATCACTGAAAAAAACTGATTATCTGGTCATTATCACATTGCTGTTTGTGGGAGCTTGCTGTGCGCAAATTGGCTGCCGCGTTTCCCACATTACAACAGTGACTACACTTTAAAAAGTACTTCATTGGCTGTAAAGCCCTTTGAGATGTCCGGTGATCGTAGAAATGCAAGTCTGTCTTTCTTTTACTTTCCTTGTCCGCACACAAAGACTCAGCTCCACCCTCCTACCACATGCTAAAGCCCTCTTGCTAAGGCGTCTGGAGCTAAACAATGACTATTTAGGTTTCAACCATATTAATAAAATATTCTAACAGGGATGTTGACAGTGTCCAGGAGCTGTGAGACTGACCAGTACCGCTGTGGGTATGGTTGTGAGAATCTGCAGCTTCTGTGCTTATGAAGCTCCACCTAATGGTAGAGGTATATAGCTGCAAGACTGACTGATTCCGACATTCAGATTACATGACGTACATAATGGGCTGGAGTTTCTCAATGGAGACGTGCTGGAGGCGGGACTTCTGGTTTCTGGGTTTCAGTCCCGCCCCCAGCGACGTCTGACGAGCCCACGCTATTTTCCCTTGATTGGCCTTGTTAAACCCGCCCAGTGGGCTTACCGGCCAATTAAGGGAAAGCCGGTGACAGGTGATGTCAGCGTATGACGCTTTATCTGTCTCAAAATTTTTGACAGATAAATTGTCAGCGTTTGACAGCTTTGAGAAGCTGTTAAACACCGACAATCTCTGTTTTAAGGTGAGCCCTTGCACATATGATCACCAAGACCTCTCTCCTCAGCAGAAAGCAGATGGCTGCTGCATCTGAGAAAGCAGCAGCCATTCTGTCATCTCTGCCGTTGAGATGAGGCACCTCCGGATCCCCAAAAGTTGAAGCCTGCAGAAAGAAGCAAAGGTAAGGAGCCTTTTTCCAACACTTTACACTCACCTCTCATACTTACCTCTCCACACTTGCACCCATCACTCACCTCTACAGCTGACATTTCGATCCCTCTCACCCCCGCAGACCGACTGCTCGCCTCGCTGACCCTGGCGAGGTTCGCAGCCATAGGGAAGCCTGCAATTACAGGCGTAAAATGGGGAAAAGCCTCAAAACTGCCTGTTAACTACCTGTTAACAGGCAGTTAATTGGCTCTAATCCCCTTCCCGCCTCGAGGAGACGGGTCCCTGTGCGACTCGGGGACCCGCCTCTCGGGAAGATGGCACGGAGGTGGGTTGGGAGCGGGGTCGGTTCCCGCTCCCTGTTTCTGCTATTTTCCCAGCTGTCTCGCCTCCATACCCGCCTCCCCGGGGCTGGGAAAATTCCCCCCATTGGGTCCGAAATTTGTGGTCAGCGGCGAAGCGACGGCGCTCGCCGCTGACCTCGAATAAAGCTGCCCACTAAGATCTACCGATCTCTGTGGCGTGAATTTCACCGCTCCCAATGTTGATTTGAATCTGGCGCCAAATCAAGCAAATCCCCAGTGTCCAGCAACAATGATGTCATCAAGCAGGCTAAGCAGCCAATCATATTGAAGAATTCTCACAGACCGCAAACCAGGAAATAAAAAGCAGCTTTTTGCATTCACTTTTTATAAATTTTACAGAGAGCGAAATAAAGATTGGGACATACACATGTGTTTAAGGTACACATTGAAATAACATAAACAAACTTTAAAAAAAAATTATATTAAAAGCCATGTAGTTATCATACTAATGGAAAAATTTGACATTCCACAAATATAAAATTAGGTTTTCAGGGCCAGAACGGTTGCTTGGCAGTCAATATGCCGTTAAAAACCCAGTTGCACTTCTTTCAACAAAGCTTAACTTTTTCGGGGTGGGGTGTTGGGGGGTGAGTTTAACAGCAATATTCCAGCGTAATAGGGGAAGTTTTCATCCTTCAGTGTGATTATGAATTGATTGCCGGCTCTAGGGAGCTCCACAGCGCAACCTGTGGTGGAGCAGGGAATGACTGACGGCAACTTCTGGATTTCCTCGTTTACCTGTGCACGCGCTGACTCCAGAAGTTGCGGTCACTTTTAGAGGCGCAATGACGGTGAATGCTGACAGTTTCGCCATCATTACCACCGCAAAATCTGGGCCATTCGTATATTATAGATTTATCCAAAAATTGGTTTTGTCTTTCTTTGCTATAGCCTAGATATTGCTCTTTGTAATATTAGCGTACAAATGCTTATGTATGATATTTGCAGAATTCCTGGAGAAAATGGCTTAAATGGAGAAAACAGCCCTTTTACATAGGACACAGATTTAAGGTGATTGGCAGAAGAACCAAAGGCAACATGAGGAAAAACTTTTTTTACTCAGCGAGTGGTTAGGATCTGGAATGCGCAGCCTGAGAGGGTGCTGGAGGCAGATTCAATCGTGGCTTTCAAAAGGGAATTGGATAAGTACCTGAAGGAAAAAAAATTGCAGGTTACAGTGAAAGGGCGGGGGAGTGGGACTGGCTGAAGTGCTCTCGCAGGGAGCCGGCACGGGCTCGACGGGCCGAATGGCCTCCTTCTGTGCTGTGACCATTCTATGATTTCTCTGGGGGTTTTCCCACTCAAGTTACGACAGGAGATTGGCACAACCGCTGCAGAAATTCAGGACTGTTAAGAATTTTCCACCAGTGCTTGATCGGCACCCCATCCCCTAATCCAAACATCCACCCTCTCCACCACCGGCGTACCGTGGCTGCAGTGTGTACCATCTACAGGATGCACTGTAGCAACTCGCCAAGGCTCCTTCGGCAGCACCTCCCAAACCCGCGACCTCTTCCACCTAGAAGGACAAGGGCAGCAGGTTCATGGGAACACCACCACCTCCAAGTTCCCCTCCAAGTCACACACCATCCTGACTTGGAAATATATCGGCCGTTCCTTCATCGTCGCTGGGTCAAAATCCTGGAACACCCTCCCTAACAGCACTGTGGGAGCACCTCCACTGCACGGACTGCAGCGGTTCAAGAAGGCGGCTCACCACCACCTTCTCAAGGGGCAATTAGGGATGGGCAATAAACGCTGGGCCTTGCCAGCATCTCGAGAGTGAATATATGAAAAAAAAATTCTCCCAGGCAGGGTGTCAGGAACACGGAGCTGATGCTGATCGGTCTATTATGTAACAAGTGCCAAAGTAACAGAGTTAAGTAGTTAGTAATGTCATTGCTGGCAAGACATGGAACAGCAGAAAAGGTCAAACACTGGTGAACAATGGACAATTAGACAGCAACTTGAAAGGAAAGATTTTTTAAATATAAATCAAAAACCAAAGGACAGCTCCCTCTAGTGGCAAGTTATCCTTTACAGCAACACTCAGAAAATCAACTTTACTTGGAAAGTTATCAAAAGATAATGGCCCAGAAATTGATCTCGCTCTGTTCCCGCAGGGGTAAGCCTTCCCCGTGATCTCTCACTCCGCTTGTGCTTTTTCAGATCCAGCTCGCACGAACTTGATGTTCCAGACATCAGCTGGGCAGTGCTTGCGTATCCCACCGGCGTAGTGAATTCGTGCGAGCTGTGGGATCACGTGACTCAGTTAGAGCCAATGGCAGCACACCATCTTCCATTCATAAGTTTCACAGCACGGCTGTGAAATCTATGAATCTTACACCCCCCCAAAATAACAGCTAAACCTCAATTAAATTAAAAAAAAACCATCACATTAATAAAATAAGTATAGTTAAATAAATTAACCATTTTAAATAAAAATTAAATTTTTGAAAAAATTTAAAATCTTTTAAAAAGTTATAAAAATAAACTTACCTGTCTTTAAAGTCTCTAAAAAAGATATACCTGTAAAAAAAAATAAAAAAAAATACTTAATTCACTACTTACCTTGTTAAAAGTGGGTCTTACTCCTCCTTTTTACATTTCTAAAATCTTCAGTACTTACCTGCGCGTCCAAAGCATGAAGTGCACAGCGTGCGCGCAGCCTGTAGCGCGCACGCGATGCACCGAGGACCCGCCCCCTTTTCAAAAGAGCAATTGCCGGTTTTCAGCGCATGCGCAGGGCATGCAGAAAACCGGCAATTGCAGAGGGAATACGCGAGAGTACGCAGTGCGTACTCTCGCGCACCGGGATGAATTTTTGGGCCAAAGACTTGCATTTCTATAGCGCCTTTCACGACCTCAGGACATCCCAAAGCGCTTTACAGACAATGAAGTACTTTTTGAAGTGTAGTCACTGTTGTAATGTAGGAAACGCGGCAGCCAATTTGTGCACAGCAAGCTCCCACAAACAGCAATGTGATAATGACCAGATAATCTGTTTTTAGTGATGTTGATTGAGGTATAAATATTGGCCAGGACACAGGGGATAACTCCCTTGCTCTTCTTCAAAATAGTGCCATGGGATCTTTTACGTCCACCTGAGAGAGCAGACGGGGCCTCGGTTTAACATCTCATCTGAAAGACGGCACCTCCGACAGTACTGCACTGGGAGTGTCAGCCTAGATTGTTGTGCTCAAGTCTCTGGAGTGGGACTGTGAACCCACAACCTTCTGACTCAGAGAGAAGAGATAACAAGGAAGCCCCATTGAGAGTTAAAGTCGTTTGCGCAGTCTGTATAGTGTTACAGACACAAGTGGAAACAAATTATTCAAGGACAAGGGCTGCAGGCGCATGGGAACACCACCACCTCCAAGTCACACACCATCCTGACTTAGAAGTATATCGGCCGATCCTTCATCGTCGCTGGGTCAAAATCCTGGAACTCCCTCCCTAACAGCACTGTGGAAGAACCTTCACCACACGGACTGCAGCGGTTCAAGAAGGCGGCTCACCACCACCTTCTCGAGGGCAATTAGGGATGGGCAATAAATGCTGGCCTTGCCAGTGACACCCACATCCCATGAGTGAGTAATAAAAAAAAAATTCCTCGCGAGGACTGAAGGCATTCTCCCGTTAGTAACAGCAGCCACCTGTTGGCAGACCAATTAGCCCAATGCATCTTTTGTGTAGCTTTTTAAAGTACAAGGTCCACGGGGTAATACCCTCTTGCTCAAGCACTGCTCTGACTGATAAAAATATGGCCAGCATATCCCCACGCTCAGCAAAGATCAGAAACATCTAATTATGTTACCACCTTCATTGGGCCTTAGAAAGGATACCGAGGCGGTTTACCAGGATGTTACCAGGGATGAGGGACCTTTTTTTAAAAATATGCGCTCACGGGATGTGGGCGTCGCTGGCAAGGTCGGCATTTATTGCCCATCCCTAATTGCCCTTGAGAAGGTGGTGGTGAGCCTCCTTCGTGAACAGCTGCAGTCCGTGTGGTGAAGGGACTCCCACAGTGCTGTTAGGGAGGGACTTCCAGGATTTTGACCCAGCGACGATGAAGGATCAGCGATATACTTCTAAGTCAGGCTGGTGTGTGATTTGGAGGGGAACTTGGAGGTGGTGGTGTTCCCAGGCGCCTGCTGCCCTTGTCCTTCTAGGTGGAAGAGGTTGCGGGTTTCAGTTCAGTTCAGTACAAAACTTCAGCTATGAGGAGAGGTTGGAAAAGTTGGGACTGTTCTCCTTGGAACAGCGAAGATTAAGAGGTGACTTAATAGAGGTATACAAGATGATGAGTTTTTGATAGAGTAGATAAAGATTATTCCCTCTGGCGAGTGGGTCATAGATTTAAAATCATTGGCAAAAGATCTCGAGGGGAGATGAGGAGAACATTTTTTCACTCGGAGAGTTGTGGGGATCTGGAACGCTCGACCTGAAGAGATGGTGGAAGCTGATTCCATCAATAATTTTCAAAGGGAGTTGGACGGGTTCCTGAGGATGAGGAACTGACAGGGTTACGGACAGAAAGTGGGGGGTGTGGGACTAAACACGGCTGCTCTTTCAAAGAGCCGGCACAGGCACGACGGGCCGAATGGCCTCCTGTGCTGTAAGTTTCTACGATTTACATTAGCTTAAAAAACGAAATCATGCATCGAGCAGATTTCCTTGCTAACTAAAACTGCCAAAGAAGATTGCTGAAATAAAAGATCCAGAACAACATCACAATAGTAGTTGTTAAAAGTATAATTTATTCATTAAATAACATTCTGTTCCACAAATTAAACAATGGCCCGGGTAAGCTTTCCGGCCCAGCTACGAGGACGAGAGGTGAAGTTTGACAGGTTCAGTATTCCAAGTGGATATCTAAAGACCGGTAGCAGGAGCGGAGCACCTTCAACATCCTCTCCTGAATGGAGTCCACCTGCTCGGAAGGACAGTAATCATCCAGGCTGGACCTGAAACGTGAGCACAGCACCCGTTAGATATCTGCTCGACGAGCGGCACCACACCCAACCTGGCAATTCATGGACAAGATCCGCGCCAAGTAAACTGTAGCTTGCAGAAAAGCTGCCGTGAAAATTAAGAGAAAATGTATCATTAACAGTAATACAAATTATTGCTTGACCACTTCCGCTAAATATCACCTAAAACATTAGGGTTAACACAGGATTGCACAGCTAACAGCATATTGAGGCTGATTGATGTCTCCCAATTGGCACACAGAGTGCCAATTGGTTAAACTGCCTGTGGTTGATACCATAGATATCTGTTGATTGGGTCTCCACACACAGCATGAAGTCAAACTAGCAGAGCAAAGAAAAAGACTTGCATTTCTATAGCGCCTTTCACGAGCTCAGGATGTCCCAAAGTGCTTTACAGCTAATGAAGTACTTTGTGAAGTGTAGTCACTGTTGTAATGTAGGAAACACGGAAGCCAATGTGCACACAGCAAGCTCCCACAAACAGCAATGTGATAATGACCAGACAATCTGTTTTTTGTTATGTTGATTGAGGGATAAATATTGGGCCCAGGACACCGGGGATAACTCCCCTGCTCTTCTTCGAAATAGTGCCGTGGGATCTTTTACGTCCACCTGAGGGAGGAGACGGGGCCTCGGTTTAACATCTCATCTGAAAGACGGCACCACCGACAGGGCAGCACTCCCTCAGTACTGCACTGGGAGTGTCAGCCTAGATTGTTGTGCTCAAGTCTCTGGAGTGGGACTTGAACCCACGACCTTCTGACTGAGGCGAGCGTGCCACCAACATAAACAAACAAAACTTCAAACATTTTGACAGTACGAGGGAACAAACACTTTCCAGCAGTGAGATTGTTCATTTAGAGCCAAAATTCAGGGCACGTTGGAGTCTGGTGGGAACCGGCTTAACACAGCACAAAGACATCTTACCGAGGAGACCTAGAGCCAGAGCGAGGTTTACTTTACCGCTCTAGACTGGAGTTCAGCTCAGTTCCCAGGGATGGAAAATACGGAGCGCATTAACCCATGCCACGTACGTTGTTCGGTGGAAGAGGAAAGAACTGGAGCATGTTTTGTGTGAAAAAAACGATCCTGCACCCAACCCAACAATCAGCTCCTGCTTCAAGCTGAGACGAGTGCTCACAGATAGGATGCGAGACCAGGTCGTAGCATATATCCCTTTGCTTCAGGCTGTGCACAGAACTATACGCACTGTACTGAAGTAACCTATTTCATACCTCGCTATAGTTATGAGAGTTGGTCTGGGCAAATCTGTAAGCAACCGTTTTACAGACGACATCAGGTTGTCAATCTCTTCCTCAGTGCTAACGTGGTGTGGCAGTTCTGAGTAATCGCAAGTTAAACCAGCCTGGTGAACCTGGAAATGAAAACCAGCCCAGGTCAAAACAATGGGGCGGTGTTAACAAATTACTTATAAGTTCACTGGTATATGCTTTCATTTAAAATTAAAAATCACACACGCGCGCGCCCACCCAACCACCACTTAGATGGTTCAGTGAGATGCTGAATTTTTTTTATTCGTTTATGGGATGTGGGCGTCGCTGGCAAGGCCAGCATTTATTGTCCATCCCTAATTGCCCTCGAGAAGGTGGTGGTGAGCTGCCTTCTTGAACCGCTGCAGTCCGTGTGGTGAAGGTGCTCCCACAGTGCTGTTAGGGAGGGAGTTCCAGGATTTTGACCCAGCGACGATGAAGGAACAGCGATATATTTCCTAGTCTGAATGGTGTGTGACTTGGAGGGGAACTTGGAGGTGGTGGTGTTCCCATGCGCCTGCTGCCCTTGTCCTTCTAGGTGGAAGAGGTCGCGGGTTTGGGAGGTGCTGCCGAAGAAGCCTCGGCGAGTTGCTGCAGTGCATCTTGTAGATGGTACACACTGCAGCCACGGTACGCCGGTGGTGGAGGGAGTGAATGCTTAAGGTGGTGGATGGGGGGCCAATCAAGCGGGCTGCTTTGTCCTGGATGGTGTCAAGCTTCCAGGCAAGTGGAGAGTATTCTATCACACTCCTTACTTGTGCCTTGTAGATGGTGGAAAGGCTTTGGGGAGTCAGGAGGTGAGACACTCGCCGCAGAATACTTAGCCTCTGACCTGCTCTTGTTGCCACAGTATTTATGTGGCTGGTCCAGTTAAGTTTCTGGTCAATGGTGACCCCCCAGGATGTTGATGGTGGGGGATTCGGCGATGGTAATGCCGTTGAATGTCAAGGGGACGTGGTTAAACTCTCGCTTGTTGGAGATGGTCAGTGCCGGGGACTTGTGTGGCACAAATGTTACCTGCCACTTATCAGCCGAAGCCTGAATGTCGTCCAGGTCTTGTTGCATGAGGGCAATTAGGGATGAGGTGCCAGTCAAGCGGGCTGCTTTGTCCTGGATGGTGTCGAGCTTCTTGAGTGTTGTTAGAGCTGCACTCATCCAGGCAAGTGGAGCTACAGATCCGGAAAGGCCCAAGCACAATCCACAGGTGAAAATTAGAGGCACTATAATCGGTCTCACCTCTCCTGGGCTCTTGGTGGGGGGGGGGGGGGGGGGGGGTGGAGGGGGGCGTTAATGTGTGGATGTAGCCGAGGGCAGAATCAGCCTCGGCTGTGATGCTGTTCATGGTTGAACAGCCTGCTGGCACTCACTGCTTAGCTTCACACATGACAAATTCTCACTTGGGCAAGATATTGGAGGGGGTCTTGAAATCCACTTCAGTCTGGAGGGTTGGCGGAAACTAGCTCCACAGGATAGTATGTTTGCTACATTCCACTCTACAATATTTGTGATTTTGAGAGAGTAAATAAGGCAAAACTGTTTCCACTGGCAGAAGGGTCGCTAACCAGAGGACACAGATTTAAGGTGTTTGGCAAAAGAACTAGAGGCAACATTTTTTGGGGGGAAAAAAAGCCCTGTGGGAGCACCTTCACTACACGGACTGCAGCGGTTCAAGAAGACAGCTCACCACCACCTTCTCAAGGACAATTAGGGATGTGCAATGAAAGCTGGCCCTGCCAGCGACACCCACATCCCAGGAACGAATATAAATAAAACATTTTTTTTTTTTTACACAGCAAGTTGTTGTGATCAGGAACGCGCTCCCTGAAAGGGCAGTGGAAGCAGATTCAATAGGAACTTTCAAAAGGGAATTGGGTAAATACTTGAAAGGGGAAAAAAATTTGCAAGGCTATTGGGGAAAGAGCAGGGGGAGTGGGACTAACTGGAGAGCTCTACCAAAGAGCCGGCACAGGCACGATGGGCTGAATGGCCTCCTTCTTGTGCTTTATGATAGTCATAACATAACATAACGTTACGTTATGACTCTATGTGCTTTGTCATTCTATGATTCAGAAATCAACTAAATCCAATACACTGAAGAATTACACGAAACGCTCCTTTACTTCTAGTACTTTCCGAATGACGTATGATTCACCATCAATGTTCCCTTTAAGCTGTCCGGCTTTTAAATGGGAAACCGCGCATGCGTGGTATATGGGCTACGCAGCCCCTTAAAGGGGCCACGCACCCAAAAAAAAATTAAAGGGAACATTGTTCACCACCCTACCCTGTACCCTCAAGAGTTCAGTTAATTTAAATTAAGAGTTCAAAATTTACTCCTCTCAAAACTAGGATATATCCAGTAGTTTAAAAAAAATACATGGTCTATAGGTATCGCTCTTTATTGAATGAGGACGATTTAGTCTGGCTAGGAGTCTCGCTGGTCTAATCCAGCAGCTCTTGTTGGACAATTCCTAAATGCTGGACAACACAGGTGGGTGCTGCCGTACCTACCATTTCATAGTCGGGCGACCCCAGCCTCTCCTTCAGGCTAACCACAAGCTGAGCGAGCGTTTCCATGCTGCAAATAGATTTAAAAAATCCCATGAGACAATTACTGTAATGTAGGAGAGCGTTTTGGAACGCAATAAAAAAAAAAGTGCGATGTCCCGAGATGTATTCACGGATGTGCAAATGACACCACAAATTGAACAAGAAATTGCCAACACAAGAGCAAAGTACTGCGGGTGCTGGAAATCTGAAATAAAAACAGAAAATGCTGGAAATACTCAGCAGGTCAGGCAGCATCTGTGGAGAGAGAAACAGAGTTAACGTTTCAGGTCGATGACCTTTCGTCAGAACTGGAAAAAGTTAGAGATGCAACAGATTTTAAGCAGATGCAGAGACAGGGAAAGGGGGGAGGGGAGGAAAAAACAAAAGGGAAGGTCTGTGATAGGGCGGGAGGCAGGAGAGATTAAATGACAAAAGGGATGATGGTGCGAGGCAAAAGGAGATGGTAATGGGACAAGTAAAGAAACAGAAGATGGGTCTGGAGGAGGTGTAAATGGGAATAGCAGAATCATCAACAGCTGCCGTCCGAAAAAATGGGAGCAGTGGTTATGATCTGAAATTGTTGAACTCTTGTTGAGTCCGGAAGGCTGTAAAGTGCCTAATCAAAAGATGAGGTGCTGTTCCTCGAGCTTCATTGGAACAGTGCAGGAGGCCGAGGTCAGAGTGCGAGTGGAGCGGAGAATTGAAGTGACAGGCGAACAACAATATTTACTTAGGTGGCGTATTTTGACCTTTACTGACTGCATTCATTTTCAAAATGTTTTCTCCGGCTAAAAGTAAGGTTTCACTGGATCAACAAAAACTGAAATTCAGTGCGATCCAATTTTTAAAGTCATTGTGTAATATGTAGACCCGACTATTCCAACGCTCTCCTGGCCGGATTCCCATCTTCCACCCTCCATAAACATGAACTCATCCAAAACTCGGCTGCCCGTGTCCTAACTCGCACCAAGTCCCGTTCGCCCTTCACCCCCCTGTGCTCACTGACCTACATTGGCTCCCGGTTAAGCAGCGCCTCGATTTTAAAATTCTCATCCTTGTTTTCAAATCTCTCCACGACCTCGCCCCTCCCTATCTCTGTAATCTCCTCCAGCCCACAACCCCCAACCCCGAGATATCTGCGCTCCTCTAATTCTGGCCTCTTTTCATCCCCATTTTAATCGCTCCACCATTGGCGGCCGTGCCTTCTGTTGCCTGGGCCCTAAGCTCTGGAATTCCCTCTCTAAACCTCTCCGCCTCTCTTTCCTCCTTTAAGATGCTCCTTAAAACCCACCTCTTTGACCAAGCTTTTGGTCACCTGCCCTAATATCTCCTTATGTGGCTCGGTGTCAAATTTTGTCTGATAAGCGCTCCTGTGAAACGCCTTGGGACGTTTTACTACGTTAAAGACGCTATATAAATACAAGTTGTTGTGGTTGTATCATTTTGATCACCTTATAACATCGATTTCTTTATATAAAAGCTACAGCATTAAAAAAATGTTTAAACATTTCTTTGGGGGTAATTTTATGAACTTTAACCTCTTACATCCCCCCCAAGCACAGAGCTTCCTCAGCAGGGAGTTCGTCTCGACAGAATGTGCACAGAGATCTGCAGCCCCTGCGGGATTATCGGTGCACTTCATGAATGCGGGGAAAATTCCTGTGGGGCTTCACGGCCAAATCTCCCATTCACCACTAATGGGAGAAACTCTGCTCTGGGAACGCCAAAAAATACTGCGGAGTCTGGAAACCAAGCACTAGGGTTTATTTCGAGAGGGATAGAAAAGATAAATAGGGAAGTTATGCTAAACTTGTATCGAAGCTTGGTTAGACCACACTTGGAGTACTGCGTACAGTTCTGGTTAGCACATTATAAAAAGGATATAGAGGCACTGGAGAGGGTGCAGAGAAGATTTACAAGGATGATACCAGAAATGTGAGGGTATACATATCAGGAAAGGATGAACAGGCTGGGTCTCTTTTCTCTTGAAAGAAGGCTGAGGGGTGACCTAATAGAGGTCTATAAAATTATGAAAGGTTTTGATAGAGTGGATACAGAGTGTTTCTACTTTTTTTTATTAATCCTTTATGGGATGTTGGCGTCGCTGGCAAGGCCGGCATTTATTGCCCATCCCTAATTGCCCTTGAGAAGGTGGTGGTGAGCCGCATTCTTGAACCGCTGCAGTCCGTGTGGTGAAGGTACTCCCACAGTGCGGTTAAGGAGGGAGTTCCAGGATTTTGACCCAGCGACGATGAAGGAACGGTCGATATATTTCCAAGTCAGGATGGTGAGTGACTTGGAGGGGAACTTGGAGGTGGTGGTGTTCCCATGCGCCTGCTGCCCTTGTCCTTCTAGGTGGAAGAGGTCACGGATTTGGGAGGTGCTGCCGAAGAAGCCTTGGCGAGTTGCTGCAGTGCATCTTGTAGATGGTACACACTGCAGCCATGGTACGCCGGTGGTGGAGGGTGTGAATGTTTAAGGTGGTGGATGGGGTGCCAATCAAGCGGGCTGCTTTGTCCTGGATGGTGTCGAGCTTCTTGAGTGTTGTTGGGGCTGCACTCATCTTGGCAAGTGGAGAGTATTCCATCACACTCCTGACTTGTGCCTTGTAGATGGTGGAAAGGCTTTGGGGAGTCAGGAGGTGAGACACTCGCCGCAGAATACCTAGCCTCTGACCTGGCTCTTGTTGCCACAGTATTTATGTGGCTGGTCCAGTTAAGTTTCTGGTCAATGGTGACCCCGAGGATGTTGATGGTGGGGGATTCGGTGATGGTAATGCCGTTGAATGTCAAGGGGCGGTGGTTAGACTCTCGCTTGTTGGAGATAGTCATTGCTTGGCACTTCTGTGGCGCGAATGTTACCTGCCACTTATCAGCCAAAGCCTGAACGTCGTCCAGGTCTTGTTGCATGAGGGCATGGACTGCTTCATTATCTGAGGAGTTGTGAATGGCACTGAACACTGTGCAGTCATCAATGAACATCCCCATTTCTGACCTTATGTTGGAGGGAAGGTCATTGATGAAGCAGCTGAAGATGGTTCGGCCTAGGACACTGCCCTGAGGAACTCCTGCAGCGGTGTCCTGGGGTTGTGATGATTGACCTTCAACTACCACAACCATCTTCCTTTGTGCTAGGTATGACTCCAGCCAGTGGAGAGTTTTCCCCCTGATTCCCATTGACTTCAGTTTTACTCGGGCTCCTAGATGCCACACTCGGTCAAATGCTGCCTTGATGTCAAGGGCAGTCACTCTTACCTCACCTCTGGAATTCAGCTCCTTTGTCCATGTTTGGAGCAAGGCTGTAATGAGGTCTGGAGCCGAGTGGTCCTGGCGGAACCCAAACTGGGCATCAGTGAGCAGGCTTTTGGTGAGTAAGTGCCGCTTGATAGCACTGTCGACAACACCTTCCATCACTTTGCTGATGATTGAGAGTAGACAGATGGGGCGGTAATTGGCCGGATTGGATTTGTCCTGCTTTTTTTGGACAGGACATACCTGGGCAGTTTTTCATATTGTCGGGCAGATGCCAGTGTTGTAGCTGTACTGGAACAGCTTGGCTAGAGGCGCGGCTAGTTCTGGAGCACAAGTCTTCAGCACGATAGCCGGGATGTTGTCAGGGGCCCATAGCCTTTGCTGTATCCAGTGCGCTCAGCCATTTCTTGATATCACGTGGAGTGAATCGAATTGGCTGAAGACTGGCTTCTGTGATGGTGGGGACCTCAGGAGGAGGCCGATATGGATCATCCACTCGGCACTTCTGGCTGAAGATGGTTGCAAACGCTTCAGCCTTGTCTTTTGCACTCACGTGCTGGGCTCCACCATCATTGAGGATGGGGATATTCATGGAGCCTCCTCCTCCCGTTAGTTGTTTAATGGGCCACCACCATTCACGACTGGATGTGGCAGGACTGCAGAGCTTTGATCTGATCCGTTGATTGTGGGATCGCTTAGCCCTGTCTATAGCATGCTGTTTCCGCTTCTTAGCATGCATGTAGTCCTGTGTTGCAGCTTCCCCAGGTTGGCACCTCATTTTTAGGTACGCCTGGTGCTGCTCCTGGCATGCTCTTCTACACTCCTTATTGAACCAGGGTTGGTCCCCTGGCTTGGTGGTAATGGTAGAGTGAGGGATATGCCGGGCCACTTGTGGGGAAGAGCAAAACGAGAGGCCATCAATATAAGATAGTCACCAAGAAATCAAATATGGAATTTAGAAGAAACTTCTTTACCCAGAGAGTGGTGAGAATGTGGAACTCACTACCACAGGGAGTGGTTGAGGCGAATAGTATAGATGCATTTAAGGGGAGGCTGGACAAGCACATGAGGGAGAAGGGAATAGAGGGTTATGCGGATAGAGTTAGATGAGGAAAGATGGGAAGAGGATCGAGTGGAGCATAAACGCCAGCATGGACTGGCTGGGCCGAATGGCCTGTTTCTGTGCTGAATATCCGATGCAAAAAACAGAAAATGCTGGGAATATTCAGCAGCTCAGGCAGCATCTGTGGAGAGAGAAACCAAGTTAACGTTTCAGGTCGCTGACCTTTCGCCAGAACTGGAAGGTGTTAGAAATTGACGGCTTTTAAGCAAGTACAGAGCCAGGGCAAAAGGGGCAGGCAAAGAACAAAAGGGAAGTTTCTGTGATAGGGTGGAGGGCGGGAGTGATTGAATGACTTAAGCGATGATGGTGCAAGGCAAAAAAGAGGTGATAATGATAGTGTGGTGGTCCCCACCATGGGCCCAGGGAAAAGCTGCCCTATAATTTTCACCTCCGTGCTCTCATCACCGAACTCTGATACACCTTCAAAGAATTCCAAGAAATTTGTTTGGATTAACCCGCCTTTTATAGGCACAAGTACTGATGAAAGGTCAATGACCTGAAACGTTAACGTGGTTTCTTTCTCCACAGATGCTGCCCGACCCGCTGATCATTTCGAGCATTTTCTGCGTTTTTATTTCTTAAAATTTGAACAACTCGATCAAATCTCCTCTTAGCCTTCTCTGCTCTAAGGAGAACAACCCCAGCTTCTCCAGTCTATCCACGTAACTGAAGTCCTTCATCCCCTGGAACCATTCTAGTAAATCTCCCTCTGCACCCTCTCCAAAGCCTGCACGACCGTCCTCAAGTGCGGTGCCCAGAATTGGACACAATACTCCAGCTGGGGCCGAACTTGTGTTTTATAAAGGTTTAGCAATAACTTCCTGCCTTTTGTACTCTCTGCCTCTATTTATAAATGTGAGAAGTCGCACAACACCAGGTTATAGTCCAACAGCTTTATTTGAAATCACAAGCTTTCGGAGCGCTGCTCCTTCGTCAGGTGAAGTGAAGAGATGCATATAGGCACAGCATATATAGTCACAGCATATATAGTCAGAGAACACGGCCAGATGATTGCAGTTAATCTTTCTAACTGCCCTTAATCACACCTTTGATTGCCGTGATTATCTCTCTGCCGAGGTGTGATTAAGGGCAGTTAGAAAGATTAACTGCAATCATCTGGCCGTGTTCTCTGACTATATATGCTGTGCCTATATGCATCTCTTCACTTCACCTGACGAAGGAGCAGCGCTCCGAAAGCTTGTAATTTCAAATAAAACTGTTGGACTATAACCTGGTGTTGTGCGACTTCTCACTTTTGTCCACCCCAGTCCAACACCGGCATCTCCACATCATGGCTTCTATTTATAAAGCCCAGGATCGCAAACGCTTTATTATCTACTTTGTTAACCTGTCCTGCCACCTACAAAGATTTGTGCACAAACACCCCCAGGTCTCTCTCTTCTTTGCCCCCCACCCCCCCCAGCTTTAAAATTGTACCATTAAAAAAAATTAAAAACAGCAATTTTATCTGTAATTAGAATTAATAAATATTAAAAAAGTGATGCGGCCCTGTATGCAGTTCTACTGATAGTGCTTTGGAATTCCAACCAATTGTCAAGTTTCAACAGAATTTTGGAGACGACTTTAGAGGTGGCCTGATAGAGGTCTTTAAAATTATGATTGGGTTGGGCAGGGTAGATGTGGAGATAATTGTGATTGCTCTAGAGAGGGTACAGAGGAGATTTACGAGGATGTTGCCAGGACTGGAGAATTTTAGCTATGAGGAAGGATTGGATCGGCTGAGGTTGTTTTCTTTGGAACAGAGGAGGCTGAGGGGAGACTTAATTGAGGTGCATAAAATTATGAAGTGGCCTAGATAGAGTGGATAGGAAGGACCTATTTCCCTTACCAGAGATGTCAATGACCAGGGGGCATAGATTTAAAGTAATTGGTAGAAGGATTAGAGGGGAGTTGAGGAGAACTTTTTTCACCCAGAGGGTGGTGGGGGTCTGGAGCTCACTGCCTGAAAGGGTGGTAGAGGCAGAAACCCTCATCGCATTTAAAAAGTACTTGGATATGCACTTGAAGTGCCGGAACCTACAGGGCTCCGGACCAAGAGCTGGAAAGTGGGATTAGGCTGGAGAGCTCTTTGTCTACCGGCACAGACACGATGGGCCGAATGGCCTCCTTCTGTGTCATAAATTTCTATGATTCTATGAATGTTTCCAATTGTGGGAGAATCCGAAAATAGGGGCCATAAATACAAGATAGCTACTAATAAATCTAATAGGGAAGTAAGGAGAAACTTCTTTACTCAAGAGAGTGGTTAGAATGTGGAGCTCGCTACCACAGGAAGTGGTTGAGGCAAATAGCTTAGATGCTTTCAAAAGGAAACTAGACGAGTACATGAGAGAAAAGGGAATAGAAAGATTTGCTAGAAGGCTGGGATGAGGAAGATGGATTGGGAGGAGACTGGTGTGGGGTATAAACACCAGCACAGACTAGTTGGGCCGACTGGCCTGCTTCTGTGCTGTATGCTCTACGTAATTCTATGTAAAAACCTTCGAATTAGGGGACATTTAATCAGTCCTCGGATGGGCTGCAGCTCTTTGGAACACTGCGGCTGAAGACTGCTCCGATTTGGAGGTGGGGTCGGGCAGCCAGCGGGACCGGTCCCAGCGGCTGGACATCAAGTCTAACGGAGCTGGTCATGATGCAGTGGCCTACTCCCCTAACTGGAGGAACAAACCTGGAAGAGCGAGAGGGATAAAGGGGGAGGGGGGTGGGGGGAAAGAGGAGAAGGGATGTACGGAAGAGAGTTAAACAAGAAAAAAGCAACAGAATCAAATGTAACTAAACCTATCCACCGCCAGGGAAACAACGCTGCAATGTGGCAAAGCTCAGCAATTGTTGCATTTACCCAGGGATTGCGGCCCATTTATGTACGTTCTCTTCACTGTCATCTTCGCACAGGTCTGCAAACGCAGCTTCCATATCTTCTAGTTGTCTTGTACGAGCATCCACACAATCGATCAAGGCCTCCTAGGTATAAAGAAAGAAAGACTTGCATTTCTACAGCGCCTTACACGAGCACCGGACGTCCCAAAGCTCTTTACAGCCAAGGAAGTATTTTTTGAAGTTGTAATGTAGGAAACGCGGCAGCCAATTTGCACACAGCAAGCTCCCACAAACAGCAATGTGATAAATGACCAGGTCATCTGTTTTTAATGATGTTGATTGAGGGATAAATATTGGCCCCAGGACACCAGGGAGAACTCCCCCCTGCTCTTCTTCGAAATAGCGGCCGTGGGATCTTTTACATCCACCTGAGAGAGCAGACGGGGCCTCGGTTTAACGTCTCATCTGAAAGACGGCACCTCCGACAGCGCAGCACTCCCTCAGCACTGCACTGGGAGTGACAGCCTGGATTTTTGTGCTCGAGTCTCTGGAGTGGGGACTTGAACCCACAACCTTCTGACTCAGAGGCGAGGGTGCTACCAACATAAACAAACGTAAAGTAGATTTGATACATTAGGAAGAGTCCAATCCTGGACGCACACATACAGCTGCACATCTTGTACTGGAAGTCAGGTGAGGCGGATGTTAAGTTGCTTCGAGTGACATTGCTTGCTATGTACAATCCTGAAGTATCTATTCAGGTCCGATACTCATCCTGACAATCCAGCATTTTCCCCTTTCTTTTATTTTTCTGTGAAGAAAAATGTTCCTAAGCCTCATTGGGTTAAATTGTGTGGGTGACTGGTTGCAGTTCGGTGACATTAACACATTTCCAAGTGGAAATACAGAATTCACTTCCATATTCTTTTATTTAGAGGGGGTTATAAACAGTATGCCCCCGAAGGGTTTTATTTTATCTTTTAAATCAAACATAGAGGTCTACAAGATTATGACGGGTTTGGATAGGCTAGACGGGAAAGGCTGTTCCCACTAGTTGATGGTACAAGGACTAGGGGACACAGATTTAAGGTCTTGGGCAGAGATACAGGGGGAAGACATGAGGGGAAACTTTTTTACGCAGCGAGTGGTGAGGACCTGGAACTCGCTGTCAACGGAAGTGGTGGAAGCGGAGACACTCAATGTTTTCAAGAGGAGACTGGATAGGCATTTGAGGGAAATAAACTTGTGGGGCTCCGGGGATAGAGCGGGGGAATGGGACTGACCGGATTGCTCTACAGAGAGCCGGCGCGGACTCGATGGGCCGAATGGCCTCCTTCTGTGCCGTTATGACTCTATCTTAGCTACAGCTATCACCTTTGTACAGCTGAGCTTCCCGGTGATGTGCGAGGAGCTCAACAGACAACATACCCTGCCCGATAGCTGCCTCATGCCCCCAAAGGTGTCCTTTAACCTGTGTGATCGACGTGCACCGTGACACCATTGGCAGCCACCACACTGACACCATCACCTCCGCCCTTCGCTAAACTCACAACGATGGCTGACTTCCCTATTAAAGGTGAACCATGTCACGGACAAGAAGTTGTTAGGGATAGAAGAACCAAACAACAGAAAATAAAAATTCAGACAGTTATTGTTGTAAAAATTCTCTACAAAGGGCTGTGGACATTCAGTCGTTCTGGGGATCGGGCGGGGAAAGTGGAGTCAAGGTCGAAGGATCAGCCACGATCCTATTGAAAGGCTATTTCTTATAAATCTACTTTAGTTACTGTAGTGATATTTAGTAAAAAGGATCTGATGTGCAAGATTTTAACTTAAATTTAGCTTGTACATAGAAAGCCATCTTTTTACTACCTCCCAAGCTACAGACAGTAATAAAACTCAATATATTACTGGTTTGGGATAAACTAATAAAAAGATGCCTGCCCCCGCCCCGCCCGCTGCCCAAGGTAAGACAGCAAGACGAACTAAATACCAATTCGATTCTCGGGCTAGGCTGTGGACGTATTTTTCAAACTCGATTACAATACAACTACATCTCCCCTGTGCTCGCTGACCTACATTGGCTCCCGGTTAAGCAACGCCTCGATTTTAAAATTCTCATCCTAGTTTTCAAATCCCACCATGGCCTCGCCCCTCCCCATCTCTCGTAATCTCCTCCAGCCCTATAATCCCCCCTCGACCTCTGCGCTCCGCCTATTCTGGCCTTTTGAAGATCCCGGTTTTAATCGCTCCACCATTGGCGGCCGTGCCTTCAGCTGCCTGGGCCCTGAGCTCTGGAATTCCCTCCCTAAACCTCTCTCCTCTCTCTCCTCCTTTAAGACGCTCCGTAAAACCTACCTCTTTGACCAAGCCTGCCCTAACATTGCCTTGATAACAACAGAAAACTCTGGAAAAACTCAGCAGGCCAGGCAACATCCGTGGAGAGAGAAAGAGAGTTAACGTTTCAGGTCGAAACCCTTCGTCGGAACCAGTTCCGACGAAGGGTTTCGGCCTGA
Organism: Squalus acanthias; assembly: GCA_030390025.1. NCBI lineage: Eukaryota > Metazoa > Chordata > Chondrichthyes > Squaliformes > Squalidae > Squalus > Squalus acanthias. The sequence continues at coordinate 6,286,818 of CM059428.1, forward strand.
AACGTTAACTCTCTTTCTCTCGCCACGGATGTTGCCTGGCCTGCTGAGTTTTTCCAGCGTTTTCTGTTGTTATTTCGGATTTCCAGCATCCGCAGTATTTTGCTATCCTAACATTGCCTTATGTGGCTCAGTGCCTTGGGACGTTTTATTACGTTAAAGGCGCTATATAAACATAAGTCGTCGTTGCTGTTACGGTTATGGTGAATTGGCTTGGAATAGGACACAGAAACTGAATCAGGTATGGAGTTGTGGCTCAGCACCTTCGGTTCGAACACCCTGTTGGAAATATTAGTGTCCAGAATCAATGAATGAGACAGTGGTCGGAGCCTTAATGCTTCAGCTTCAGGCCAAATGGTCATTTTCCTGCAAACACCTCCATTTAAAGTACAAGTAAACAGCAAGTAGCCGACAACCAACAGCAATCCAAAACAGTTGAAGAACTTGCATGAACACTTTATCATCATCTCCTCGACTGGTCCCAAGAACATAAACCCGCGTTGCACTGGCAGCATCTAGGTTTGATTTTCCACGTACCTCGTCAGCCTCTTCCCAATCAGGTTTCGTAAAACTGTACAACTGCTTGAGGATTTCATACTCTTCCTGCGGAACAAGACAAATGCGATTATGGAAGCGTTACACCGCCAAGGGCTCCAGCTGGAAACGATGTTTGTTCTGAGTCAACATTCACTGACTGACTGAAGTATTTGAAATCACAAGCTTTCGGAGCGCTGCTCCTTCATCAGGTGAAGTCAGGTGAAGTCTTCACCTGACGAAGGAGCAGCGCTCCGAAAGCTTGTGATTTCAAATAAAGCTGTTGGACTATAACCTGGTGTTGTGCGACTTCTCACATTTGTCCACTCCAGTCCAACACCGGCATCTCCGCATCATGACTGAAGTACGCAGCGTGAGAACGACCCTACGTACAGCTTCTTTACTTGCATCACATTTGTACCCATAAAAGAAAAGAACTTGTATTTCTACAGCCTCTTTCACGGCCTTGGGGTGTCCCAAAGCGCTTTACAGCCAATGAAGTACTTTTGTAACAGCCAGGACACCGGGGAGAACTCCCCCCCGCTCCCCTTCAAAATACTGGCCGTGGGATCTTTTACGCCCCCACACTTGAGAGCAGACGGGGCCTCGGTTTTAACGGCTCATCTCGGCCTAAAGACTTCTCTGTGATCACCTCCAAAATACAAGGCCCTTCACAGAAGAGCCAATACAGCTACAACAGCGAAAATGAGGGTCGCTAGACCCCCATATTGGGAGAGATAAACAACCCAGGCCAGGACATCTGTCCGCTTGCTCCCAATTGAGCTCAGGTCAACAATCTATTCCAATCTTTTACGAACGTAAGAAAATAAGAATTAGGAGCAGGAATGGGCCATTCGGCCCCTCGAGCCTGCTCAGCTTTCAATAAGATCATGGCGGATCTTTGACCTCAACTCCACTTTCCCGCCCGATCCCCATATCCTTTGATTCCCTTAGTGTCCAAAAATCTATCGATCTCAGCCTTGAATATACTCAACGACTCAGCATCCACAGCCCTCTGGGGCAGAGAATTCCAAAGATTCACAACCTCTGAGTGAAGAAATGGCTGGCCCCTTATCCTGAGCTTATGCCCCCTAGTTCTAGACACTCCAGCCAGGGGAAACAACCTCTCAGCATCTACCCTGTCAATTCCCCTCAGAATCTTGTATGTTTATGTTTCAATGAGATCACCTCCCATTCTTCTAAACTCCAAAGAGTATAGGCTCAATCTCTCCTCATAGGACAACCCTTTCATCCCAGGAAACCTCTCTCCCCCTCCCTCCATGTACAACACCATCCAAACCAGATGGACCCCGACCAGCATACTCAACCCACACGTGCAAGATATGAAAGATTGCGTGAACTCAAGACATAGGAACAGGAGGAGGCCATTTAGCCCCTCGAGCCTGTTCCGCCATTCAATGGCTGATCTGTGACCTAACTCCATATACCCGCCTTTGCCCCATATCCCTTAATACCTTTGGTTAACAAAAATCTATCAATCTCAGATTTAAAATTAACAATTGACCCAGCGTCAATTGCCGTTTGCGGAAGAGAGTTCCAAACTTCTACCACCCTTTGTGTGTAGAAGTGTTTCCTAACTTCACTCCTGAAGGGTCTGGCTCTAATTTTTAGACTATGCCCCCTAGTCCTAGAATCCCCAACCAGCGGAAATAGTTTCTCTCGATCTATCCCGTCAGCAACGTTCCCTTTAAGCTGCGCAGTCACGCAGCGCGCTCTGGAGCTCCCGCGCTGCCGGCTCACCGGCTTTTAAATGCAAAGACCGCGCATGCCAGGAATTCTGAATGGGCCGTGCAGCCCCCAAAAAATAAAATTAGAGGGAACACTGCCCATCGGTTCCCCTTAATATCTTGAAAACTTCGATTAAAATCAGCCCTTAACCTTCTCAATGCCAGGGAATACAACCTTAGTTTGCGTAATCTCTCCTGGTAATTTAACCCTTGGAGTCCAGGATTAATCTGGTAAACCTACGCTGCACTCCCTCCATGGCCAAGGGAAACCGCAAATCGATAAATGCGCAATTAATGTTTTGTATCTTTTTACTTAATAAAAAGATGTCCAAGTCATCAATAGGAATAATGCAATGTACCTTGGTATACATTTCTTTAAAAGGATTTTTAACTGAAAAGAAGTCCAAGTCAATATCAAGGATGTAGGCATCTCTTCTGTCCAGGACATGAAGGAGATCTTTAACAGTTTCACCCTGCTGGAGCTGCTCACTGTCAGGAGTTGCTGCTGCTTGGCACGATTGACTGGTTTCCTGCGCACTTCTCTCACTAGTGGAGGAGAGATCTGTAGGCGCGCCATCATCACCGAGTGCGCATTCAGACTTCCGATTGTTGACTGTGGACGGGGCGGGGCCCACAGACGAACCTTCCCCGTCGGCCGAACGCTCCAGTTTGGCTTTCTTGGCCGCCGAGTCCCCGTTTTCCTCCTCGCCGGTTCCGCGGCTCCGCTCCGTCGGCTCAACCTCGATCACCTGCAGTCCCAGCGGCTTCCTGTTCTCCAGCAGCTTCTCCGACACGTAGAGACCGTCGCTGAGGAAGTAGCTCTCCGTACTCGTAACCCTGAGGAGACAATGCGGTGACTGTAAGAAATACCGGTTAGAAAAAGACAACATTCGCGCACTGAAATAAAAAGGAAGAAAGATTTGCATTTATATAGCGTCTTTGACGACCACCGGACTTCCCAAAACACTTTACAGCCAATGAAGTACTTTTTGGAGTGTAGTCACTGTTGTAATGTAGGAAACACGGCAGCCAATTTGCGCACAGCAAGCTCCCACAAACAGCAATGTGATACTGACCAGATAATATGTTTTGGTGATGTTGATTGAGGGATAAATATTGGCCAGGACACCGGGGATAACTCCCCTGCTCTTCTTTGAAATAGTGCCAGGTGATCTTTTACGTCCACCTGAGGGAGCAGACGGGGCCTCGGTTTAACGTCTCATCCGAAAGACGGCACCTCCGACAGTGCAGCACTCCCTCCGCACTGCACTGGAGTGTCAGCCTGGATTTTTGTGCTCGAGTCTCTGGAGTGGGACTTGAACCCACAACCTTCTGACTCAGAGGCGAGGAGTGCCACCCACTGAGCCACAGCTGACACAAGAACGTAAAATAGCAGGTCAATGCATTGGGCCACTGATTACCACTCGCTTATCATGGAAAACATTGCACATAACTGACTGGGCAGCAGGTTCAACATTCAGGTATACAATCTCACTACAGAACATCAGAGATTTTTTAAGAGTTTTCCAACACTAGGCTCTCATACAGTCTGTATTGAGTATAATGGGTCTATACTCTCTGGAGTTTAGAAGAATGAGAGGTGATCGCATTGAAACATATAAGATTCTGAAGGGAATTGACAGGGTAGATGCTGAGAGGCTGTTTCCCTTGGCTGGAGAGTCCAGAACTAGGGGTCACAGTCTCAGGATAAAGGTGTCGGCCATTTAAGGCTGAGATGAGGAGGAATTTCTTCACTGAGGGTTGTGAATCTTTGTAATTCTCTGCCCCAGAGAGCTGTGGATGCCGAGTCGTTGAGTATATTCAAGGCAGAGATCGATAGATTTTTGAACTCTAGGGGAATCAAGGGATATGGGGATCGAGCAGGAAAGTGGAGTTGAGGTCAAAGATCAGCCACGATCTTATTGAATGGCGGAGTAGGCTCGAGGGGCCGTGTGGCCGACTCCTGCTCCTAATTCTTACGTACCAAAATAAAAACCAAATCAGATTGATAAATCTGCTTGAATGAAACAGTGAGCTAGCTTTTCTATTCGGATTAATAAAGCAAGGGGAAGCTCAACTGAAGTAAATTGCAACAACGGTCTTATTGCTCCAGTAAACTTTCCCAACTGAGATCAATCTGCCCACACAGTACAGACAATTTCCAGCTATTCTCCGAGCTCATCGCCATCGCTCACTTGGCCTCTTGCTACTTTAGGGAGGCCAGAACGCTTCTTTTTGCAAATACCTGATGGTTTTAGTTGAGGAATCTCGACCCACAAAGAAGCTGTGTTTCCCATCGGTGATCTGCTGGGCCCAGAATGGGTGGAGCCAAAAAACATGCGAGAAATGGCCAGCGTAAACCACAGGCATGATCCAGTTCTCAATGCTCAGGTCTCTGGATGTAGGGAAGGGTGGAGAGAAAAGGGGGTTCCATTACTTGTCTGCATTGGTGCACAGATCAACAAGAACCTGAAATACGAGCATTCGAAGAAAGAAGGTGTGTTTATATAGAGCACGATCTATGACCTCAGGATGTCTCAAAGGGCTTCATTATTGTTGAAATTCTCTGAAGTGCAGTCAGATCCCACAAGTGGCAAACTTCCCGGATTGTACGAGATCAGGCTCCCCGAGTGTCCGGGAGTCTCCTGGAATTGAGGGTTGATATTCCCAGGCACTGCCGTGAGCAAGACCTGGAAGGAAATTGGCAAGCACTGCAGCAACCAGCCAAGACTTCTTTGGCAGCACCTCCCAAACCCGTGACCTCTACCGCCTAGAAGGACAAGGGCAACAGGCGCTTGGGAACACCACCACCTCCAAGTTCCCCTCCAAGTCACACACCATCCTGACTTAGAAACAGAGTTCCCGTGAAAAGAAAGAAAGACTCGCACCTCTACAGCGTCTTTCACGACCACCGGACGTCCCAAAGCGCTTTACAGCCAATGAAGTACTTTTTGAAGTGTAGTCACTGTTGTAATGTGGGAAACGCGGCAGCCAATTTGCGCACAGCAAGCTCCCACAAACAGCAATGTGATAATGACCAGATAATCTGTTTTAGTGATGTTGATTGAGAGATAAATATTGGCCCCTGGACACCGGGGATAACTCCCCTGCTCTTCTTCGAAATAGTGCCATGGGATCTTTTACGTCCACCTGAGAGAGCAGACGGGGCCTCGGTTTAACGTCTCATCCGAAAGACGGCACCTCCGACAGTGCAGCACCCCCTCAGCACTGCACTGGGAGTGTTAGCCTAGCTTTATGTGCTCAAGTCGCTGGAGTGGGACTTGAACCCACAACCTTCTGACTCAGAGGCGAGTGTGCTACCAACTGAGCCACGGCTGACACTGAAGGTGCGCGGCTGCGCAGTGGTTGGAGAGGTCCCGCGCAGGACGCTCACTGGCTTTTACACTGTAGCAGCCGCATATATGCAAAAATTTGAATGCGCCGTGCACTGGGGCGGGTGGGCCGCGCAGGAGGTAGTGCAGCTTACGGGGGACATTGCTTGGACCGTTCCTTCATCATCGCTGGGTCAAAACCCTGGAACTCCCTCCCTAACCGCACTGTGGTAGCACCTTCACCACACGGACTGCAGCGGTTCAAGAAGGCGGCTCACCACCACCTTCTCAAGGGGCAATTAGGGATGGGCAATAAATGCTGGGCTTTGCCAGCGACACCCACACCCCGTGAATGAATAAATAAAAAAGCTCACCTGGGGACCCCCTGCTGCTGTAGCTGAAATGGCGCAGTTTGTTCGTACCCGGCTCAGTGTAGCCGCTCTACACAGCCGGCCGGCCTCCGCGGAGAGCGACTGCGCTCGCGCGACCACTCAGCTCACATAATAGAGCGGTTTCAGCAGCGCGAGGCATCGTGGGTATCCAGCATCACCATTGTGGCCCCTCTGCTTCTGGTATTAGAAAGCGCTCCAGCGACAGGGAGGGAGATCTGGAGCAAAACTTCCCTCTGACCGAAAACCAGGGAGTGACATGATCACCTGCACCCACCTTTTACCAATGACATCAACTCTAAATGGCCCAAAACTCATAAAACCTCCCTCGCACATCACTCGAGTCGCCTGCGTCGCTGAAGCTGCCCCTCCTCTAAAAAAGAGGAATCAAAAAGTGGTGAGCCTGTGGAATTCTCTACCACAGAAGGCAGTTGAGGCCAATTCATTAAATATATTTAAGAGGAGTTGGATATATTTCTTAAGGCTAAAGGGATCAAGGGATATGGGGAGAAAGCAGGGACAGGGTACTGAATTTGGATGATCAGCCATGCTCGCATTGAATGGCGGCACAGGCTCGAGGGGCCGAATGGCCTATTCCTGCTCCTATCTTCTATGTTTCTATGTTTGAAAAGGCCAATGGAAGGTTGACCATTCTCTCGCTGAATTCAAAAGTGAGGATGCGATGCTTCAGTTGTACAGAGCCTTGGTCAGACCCCATCTGGAGTAACTGTGCTCAGTGTTGGGCCCCGAACCTCAGGAAAGAGATACTGGCCTTGGAGGGAGTGCAGCGCAGATTCACCAGAATGGCCCACTCCTGTTCCTAAGTTCCCTTGTTACTTGTCATCTCCCTTCCTACCAAACCATTCTTTTCCCCTCAACAGTTGATTCCTGGGATGTAGCAGTGCCTTAGGGAAAGAGGTCGGTGAGGCTGGTGTGTGGTGGCATTGGTTGGGCAGGGGAAGCACATACATGCCTTAGAGGTGGTGCAATGAAGGTTCACTAGATTGATCCCTGGGATGAGAGGGTTGTCCTATGAGGAGAGATTGAGTAGATTGGGCCTATACTGTCTGGAGTTTAGAAAAATTAGGTGTCATCTCATTGAAACATACAAGATTCTGAGGGGGATTGACAGAGTAAAGGCTGAGAAGTTGTTTCCCCTGGCTGGAGAGTCTAGAACTCAGGATAAGGGGTTGGCCATTTAAGACTGAGATGAGGAGGAATTTCTTCACTCAGAGGGTTGTGAATCTTGGGAATTCTCTGCCCCAGAGGGCTGTGGATGGTGAATCGTTGAGTATATTCAAGGCTGACAGCGATAGAGTTTTGGACTCTAGGGGAATCAAGGGATATGGGGATCAGGCGGGAAAGTGGAGTTGAGGTCGAAGATCAGCCATGATCTTATTGAATGGCGGAGCAGGCTCGAGGGGCCGAATGGCCTACTCCTGCTCCTAGTTCCTATATTCTTATGTTCTCATCAGTTCTCGACTCTACCATAACCAACGCCTCTGACACACTCTCAGACTGGATCCAACAAAAAGTTCTCTGTCTCACCTCTGACCTCCCATTCGCCATCACATCCTCTCCTGTCGTCCAATTGAGTCAGTTACTGAAACGGTCCCGTCAACTTTCTCGAGCCTCCCGATTTCCAGATACATCTCGAGCTCTTGCTCACGCTCGCACCCCCCTCCCCCCTGCTGAAAGCAAGCCTCTCCCCACATCTCCCACCCTAACTAATTCTCTCCCAGCTCCCCATTGCGTTCCAGCTTCCCGCCTGTGGTTTGTGCCCGGGCTCTGCCTTCGCCTGCTCGCAGAGGGGCTTCTGGCTCTCGGAACCTCTCGTGTGACGACTGCAGGCAAGAAAACGACGAGCAAAGTCACTCGACTACAGGGGACCCAAACTTTACAAGGCTCTGGCAAATTGTTGCTGAATTGGAATCTAAAGGTTTGGAGAGATGTGCGTAAACGGTCAGAATTATGTTTCTCCCCCCAACAGTAAAACCTACTGGACATTAACCGTAATGTTACCAAACACGATGGTCCGCAATTTGCGGTCAGCGGCGAAGCGAAGGCATTCGCTGCTGGCCCCGAAGTACGCTTCCCACAAAGATCTCGCGATCCCCGTGTCAAGAACTTTGGGTTTTCCGACCTTCGATTCAAGTCACCGGACTGTAGTGGGGATCCCTTGCGCGAGCTGCTGTGACCTCAACAAGCTGTCTAAACAGCCAATCAAAACGCTGAATTCTCACAGGCAGCGAACAGGAAGTGAGCGAGCTCTTAAAATTCTAACTTTTTAAAAATGTTAGCGACAGCAAAACAAAGATTGGGGCTCTCGCACGGGGGAAAAAGGCAAACCTGAAATAAAGATGGACAAACTTTGAAAAAAAATGTAAACATTTTTTTTTTTTTAAAGTTGAAGAATTAAAATGGACAAATTTCACAGTGCACAAAATTAAAATGAGTTTTTCAGGGTCATAACCTGTGTTTAGCAGTTAAAATGCTTTTAAAACTCCAGTTACACCTAATCCAAAAGGGTCTGACTTTTAATGGGAAATTTAACAGCGTAATTACTGTGGAAGAGCCGAAGTTTTCATCAGTTTCCCCGATTTGAGAGATTTCACTGATTGCCGGCTGTGTGTGTGTGTAGGGGAGGGGGGCGGGGGGTGGTGTGGGGAGGGGGCACATCGCAGCCCGTGTCGGAGCTGTGAACGACAGACCGCAACTTCAGGATATCTATGACTGAAATCACAAACTTGCCCTGTGGGGGAACCTTATACTTGCCTTAAGAGGCGGTGCAACGAAGGTGATCTTATTGAAACATATAAGATACTGAGGGGGCTCGACAAGGTAGATGCAGAGAGGATGTTTCCCCTCGTGGGGAAATCTAGAACTAGGGGGCACAGTTTCAGAATAAAGGGTCGCCCTTTTAGAACTGAGATGAGGAGGAATTTCTTCTCTCAGAGGGTCGTGAATCTGTGGAATTCTCTGCCCCAGAGAGCTGTGGAGGCTGGGTCATTAAATACATTTAAGGTGGAGATAGACAGATTTTTGCAAGATAAGGGAGTGAAGGGTTATGGGGAGCGGGCAGGGAAGTGGCTTTGAGGCCAAGATCAGCCATGATCTTATTGAATGGCGGAGCAGGCTCGAGGGGCCAAGTGGCCTATTCCTGCTGCTATTTCTCATGTTCACCAGATTGATTCCTGGGAAGAGAGGGCCGTCCCACGAGGAGACACCGAGCAGAATGGGCCCACGCTCTCTGGAGTCTTCCTCTGTACAATTCCCTGTACGCCTGCGCCAAATCCTGCAGTTGCGGGTCAGTTTCAAAGGCGGAATGACGGCGAGCGCTGCCAGTTCACCGTCATCCCCACCCTCAAATTCCGGGCCAAAGTAATTATTTAAAAAATATATACGCTCTTGTGTTATTTCAACAATGATATAAACACAAATTATATAAAAAGAGTTAAATAAATGCAAAAATAGTCCACTTGCATTACCCAAAAAGCAACTCTTTATCAAAGACGCTGTCAGCTGGCATGTCGAGCGGGATTAGGAGGTCTGGATGAGAATCTAGGTGAACCAGGGCAATATTGTCGATTGGCAAATGCTTTGAACCAATCGCTCGATAGATGTATGGAACCACCTGCAAAACATTAACGTAAAGAAGGGCTTGAGCAAAGCTTAGAGAGGGTAGAAGATGGGGAGGAAAAGACATTTTTAAATACTGCAGATTAGATCACCGGGAACGGTAGCATACTGATCATCTTTCGATGAGGCACTTTACAGCCTTCTGGACTCAACGTTGAGTTCAACTATTTCAGACTATAACCCCTGCCCTCATTTTTTCAGGCGGCAGCTGTTGATGATTCTGCCATCCCCATTTGCAACGTTTAATCTCTCCTGCCTTCCATCCTAGCACAGACCGACCCTTTAGTTCCTTCCGCCCCTCCCCCCCACCCTTTCCCTGCCTCTGCACCTGCTTAAAACCGGTTACATCCCTAACTTTTTCCAGTTCTGACGAAGGGTCCCAGACTTGAAACATTAACTCTGTTTCTCTCTCCACGGATGCTGCCTGGCCTGCTGAGTGTTTCCAGCATTTTCTGTTGTTATACTGATTAAGTTACTGGACTAGTAATCCAGAGACACGAGTTCAAATGGTGAATTTAAATTCAGTTAATTAAATAAATCTGGAATTAAAAAAAAGCTAGTATCAGTAATGGTGACCATGAAACTACCGGATTGTCGTAAAAACCCATCTGGTTCACTAATATCTGGCCGATATGTGACTCCAGACCCACAGCAATGTGGTTAACTCCTAAGTGCTCTCTGAAATGGCCCAGCAAGCCACTCAGTTGTAAGGCGGCTCACCACCACCTTCTTGAGGGCAATTAGGGATGGGCAATAAATGCTGGCATTGCCAACGACGGCAATGAATAAAAAGAAAAAAATAAATGCCACCCAGAATCAGGTCACACTCAAACGAGTTATTTGCTCCTGGAAGCCATTTTGTTGGAGTCAATCTCGGGTAAGCCCGAAAAAGAGAAGCAAAACACACAGTGACACGACATGAACTTTCCTGGACCACAATGCATCGATGGTTTTGTTGATCTAAACTTAACAATTGTTACTCGAGAGATTTATTTACAGACGCACATTTATTAGTTTGGACAGAGCGTCTATCATTATAGAGGGTCAGGGAAAGGGGTGCGTGAAGGCATTGGTTAGGGTGGGGGAAGCACATACATGCCTTAGAGGTGGTGCAATGAAGGTTCACTTCCCTGGGATGAGGGGGTTGTCCTATCAGAAGAGATTGAGTAGAATGGGCCTATACTCTCTGGAGTTTAGAAGAATGAGAGGTGATCTCATTTAAACATCTAAGATTCTGAGGGGGATTGACAGGTAGATGCTGAGAGGTTGTTTCCCCTGGCTGGAGAGTCTAGAACTAGGGGGCACAGTCTCAGGATAAGTGGTCGGCCATTTAAGACTAAGATGAGGAGAAATTTCTTCACTCAGACTGTTGTGAATCTTTGGAATTCTCTACCCCAGAGGGCTGTGGGTGCTGAGTTGCTGAGTGAAGGGAGGAAGTAAAAGGGCAGGTGTTGCATCTCCTGCGCTTGCGTGGGAAGGTGCCGTGGGAAGGGTAGGGGGTGTTGGGGATGATAGAGGAGTGGACCAGGGTGTCATGGAGGGAGCGCTCCCTTCAGAATGCTGAAAGGGGAGGTGAGCGGAAGATGCGTTCGGTGGTGGGATCACGCCGGAGGTGGCGGAAATGGCGGAGGATGATCTGTTGAATGTGGAGGCTGGTGGGGTGGAAGGTGAGGACAAGGGGAACCCTATCGTGGTTCCGGGAGAGGGGAAGGGGGTGAGAGCAGAAGTATGGGAGATAGAACGGACACGGTCGAGGGCCGTGCCCACCACGGTAGAGGGAAAAGTAAGACATATCGGAAGCACTGGTATGGAACAGCGGGGCAACGTTCCAATCTCCCAGGGCAACATTCCAAACCCCGGGACAACGTTCCAATGCCCAGGGCAACATTCCAAACCCCGGGACAACATTCCAATCCCCGGGGCAACGTTCCAAACCCCAGGGCAACATTCCAATCCCCCAGGGCAACGTTCCAATCCCCGGGACAGCGTTCCAATCCCCGGGACAACGTTCCAATCCCCGGGACAACGTTCCAATGCCTAGGGCAACATTCCAATCCCTCAGGGCAACGTTCCAATCCCCCAGGGCAACATTCCAAACCCCGGGACAACGTTCCAATGCCCAGGGCAACATTCCAAACCCCGGGACAACATTCCAATCCCCGGGACAGCGTTCCAATCCCCGGGACAACGTTCCAATGCCTAGGGCAACATTCCAATCCCTCAGGGCAACGTTCCAATCCCCCAGGGCAACGTTCCAATTCCCAGGGCAACGTTCCAGCTGCAGACGGGCCGCACTTACATCGTGATGATCCTCCACGATCCACACCGGCAGCTCTTTGTAACACCGCAAACAGGAGGAGGAAGAGGAGGCAGCGCTGCTCATAACTCCGGCCGCTTGCCCATAAGCTGTCGGTGTGTGTGTGTGTCTGCAAAACACCAGGCACAACACTTTCCTTCACTTCTTTACACACACACAGAGTGAGTGCAGGAGGGAACAAAACTTGCGACGGACCTTTTTCCCCTTCTCCATATCTGATTGGAGAGGAACTGCGTCCTGCTCTGCAAATGTCCCGAAGCCACGAGGAAGGACGAACCGTTCCTGCATCGTGTTTTAATAGTTTGCGTGAAGGATTTGCAAAAACATTAAAAAAAAGACAAATACATGCATTTCCTGCTGAATTTGTTCTTTAGCCAGCAATTGCTGCTCCTTTTAATGTTTGGGTAATTTGCACTTATCCAGGCGAGGAACAGCAAATCTAAAACATTGCCCTCTCGCCCAGACATGAATAAAAGGGTTTCCTTTTTTTATATAACCATGCACGTTAAGAAATTGCAAATAAATTGTTCCACGCATGTGTCAGGAACAGAACATTCGCAAATTGAGATTTTATATATATATATATATATATAAACCCCCACTACTGACTGAGCATCCAGGTTGCCTGGAAACAAGATGATTGATAATTCCTCCCCTCCAAACACATTTGGCATTTTTTTGTTCTGCATTGAAGCACCGCCTTTGTCGGTTTCCAGAGCCAATGGGGGAAAATGCCATGGGCGGGCACTTCCGAGCACTGCAGGTGCTTCTGTGTCAGTTTCCTGTCTCTCACTCAGAAGCGGCGGAGCTGCTGATCTGTAAGTGTCCAGCAATTGCTAAATGCTAATTTTGAATGAGAATGTATTTGTAGCGCTATGTGCAGTTATTATATTGTCATCGCCCCCTCCCCAATTATAATACCGCCAGCTCATGCAATGTTGCTGGAAGAAGAAAGGGAAGGAATTGTTGCAATGTAAGGGGGCACAGTGCTGTAATCACAGGGCAGATTTAGGCAGTGAAATTATTAGAAGAACAGGGGGAGTTCTCCCCAGTGTCCTGGGGCCAATATTTATCCCTCAATCAACATCACTAAAAACAGATGATCTGGTCATTATCACATTGCTGTTTGTGGGAGCTTGCTGTGTGCAAATTGGCTGCCGCGTTTCCTACATTACAACAGTGACTACACCTCAAATAGTATTTCATTGGCTGTAAAGCGCTTTGGGACATCTTGAAAGGCACGGTATAAATGCAAGTTAATTCTTTTCCATTCGGCCCTTCAGGATTAATTATTCCCCCCACCCCGGGATACCTGCTATCTTGTTGTGCAACTATGGGTAGAAGGATCAGAGGGGAGTTGAGAGGAACTTTTTTCACCCAGAGGGTGGTGGGGGTTTGGAACTCACTGCCTGAAAGGGTGGTAGAGGCAGAAACCCTCATCGCATTTAAAAAGTACTTGGAGACGCACTTGAAGTGCCGCAACCTACAGGGCTACGGACCAAGAGCTGGACAGTGGGTTTAGGCTGGATGGCTCTTTGTCGGCCGGCACAGACACGATGGGCCGAATGGCCTCCTTCTGTGCCGTAAATTTCTATCATTCTATATGTTCCATGAGCTGCAGTGCTAAACATATTTAGTGGGTGTTGAAATCTAACGTGGCTTAGTGTCAGTTGTTTACAGCTGGGTACTTTTTAAAAATTGGAAAATAGTATTTAATTTTGTAAATAATGTAAAAGCAGCACATCCCACACCAGATTCTATTATGGTCACACAAGTGCGGCACTATAACTTAACACAGAATTTACCTAAAATAGCTTCATAGTGCAACCTGGTTGTATCTAAGTTATTTTAAGGAATCAAGGATTAACATTTTTCCATGTGGGTTAGCAGTCAGAAAGGTGCTCCGAAATCCCATTTTTAAATTAAAGGATGTGTTATAAGGAGCTGTGGGATAACGAACATGAAAGAAACAAAGACTTGCATCTGTCTTCTTCTTAGGCAGTCCCTCGGAACCGAGGATGACTTGCTTCCACATTAAAAATGAGTTCTCAGGTGACTGATGAGTCCAATGAGGGACCTACAGTCTCTGTCACAGGTGGGGCAGACGCTGGTTGAAGGGGCGGGTGGGTGGGGTGCTTGGGTTGACGTGCGCGCCTTGCGCTGCCTGCGCTTGGCTTCCGCTTACTCCCGGCAAAGAGACTCGAGGTGTTCGGCGCCTTCCCGGATGCTTCTCCTCCACTTTGTGCGGTCTTGGGCCAGGGATTCCCAGGTGTCGGTGGGGATGTTACACTTTTTCAAGGAGGCTTTGAGGGTGTCCTTGAAGCGTTTCCTCTGCCCACCTGGGGCTCTCTTGCCGTGCCAGAGCTCCGAGTAGAGCGCTTGTTTTGGGAGTCTCGTATCGGGCATGCGGACAATGTGACCCGTCCATCGGAGCTGATCGAGCGTGGCCAAAGCTTCGATGCTGGGAATGTTGGCCTGAGCAAGAACACTGACGTTGGTGCGCCTATCCTGCCAATGGATTTGCAGGATCTTGCAGAGGCAGCGTTGGTGGTACCTCTCTCCAGTGCTTTGAGGTGCCTGCTGTACATGGTCCATGTCTCTGCGGCATACAGCAGGGCGGGTATCACTGCTGCTCTGTAGACCATGAGCTTAGTGCCGGGTTTGAGGTCCTGGTCTTCCTGGTCTTCCTCAGGCGGCTGAAGGCTGCACTGGCACACTGAAGGCGGTGTTAGACTTCGTCATCGACGTCTGCCCTTGTTGACAGTAGGCTCCCGAGGTATGGAAAGTGGTCCACGTTGTCCAAGGCCTTGTCGTGGATTTTGATAATCAGGGGGCAGTACTGTGTGGCGGGGGCAGGTTGGTAGAGGACCTTTGTCTTACGGGTGTTTAGTGTAAGGCCCATGCTCTCGTACGCTTCGGTGAAGGTGTTGACGATGGTTTGGAGTTCGGCCTCAGAGTGTGCGCAGACACAAGCGTCGTCTGCATACTGTAATTCGATGACAGAGGATGGGACGACCTTGGATCTGGACTGGAGGCGACGGAGGTTGAACAGTTTTCCGTTTGTTCTGTAAATTAGCTCCACTCCAGCGGGCAGCTTACTGAGGGTGAGATGGACCATTGCAGCAAGGAAGATCGAGAAGAGCGTTGGTGCGATGACACAGCCTTGCTTGACCCCGGTCTGTACGTGAATTGGGTCTGTGATGGAACCGTTGGTCAGGATCACGGCTTGCATGTCGTCGTGAAGCAGGCGGAGGATGGTGTACAGTGCCGTTCACGAGCGCAGTTCACGACCACCAGATGTCCCAAAGCGCTTTACGGCCAATGAAGTACTTTTCAAATACGTTATGATGTGAAGCATTAAGTCTAAACACAACTGAATCGCATTATACAGTAAACTCTTTCTTATCCGGCACCTATGGGACCAGGATGGTGCCGGTTGATGAAAAATTCTGGATGACAGAGAGGTATACCGACCAAGGCAATTTTTAACACAAACAAAAATAAAAACCACAGACTAACTCGGCCACTGCGGGAGACTCGGACTCGGCAAAACCAGTGCTGGATGGATTCGGCAAGATTACCGGCTATCTATTTTTGCCGGTTATTAAAGTATTCCAGATGATTAAGTGCCGTTTAAACAAGAGTTTACTGTACTTTCAAGTGTCTTTCGGGAAACGCGGCAGCCAATTTGCGCACAGCAAGCTCCCACAAACAGCAATGTGATAATGACCAGATCATCTGTTTTTAGTGATGTTGATTGAGGGATAAATATTGGCCCCAGGACACCGGGGAGAACTCCCCTGCTCCTCTTCGAAATAGTGTCCATGTGATCTTCTACATCCACCTGAGGGGGCAGACGGGACCTCGATTTAACGTCTCATATGAAAGACGGCACCTCTGACAGTGCAGCACTCCCTCAGTACTGCAGTGGGAGTGTCAGCCGAGATTTTTGTGCTCGAGTCTCTGGAGCAGGACTCGAACCCACAACCTTCTGACTCGGAGGCGAGGAGTGCCGCCCACTGAGCCACGGGCTCACACTTGAAAGTACAATGCGATTCAGTTGTGTTTAGACTTGATGCTTTACATCATTTACAATAACGTAGTCAAACCGTTTCTAATTTAAAAAAAAACTGTTTTTTTTTTTGGCAAGGGCACCATGTCGTTTCATCCAGGACGAGGGGGAGCCACACACAGTGACCACAGCACGATCCCGAAACTCGGGGGACATCGAGGCAGGGGTGCTCCAGGCAACCGAATGCCCCAACAGAACTTTCCATCTGCAGGTTTTCGACCTGTTCACCCACAACAGCCGCCGCCGTTATTTCCCTATGAGCAGCAAGTTGCCCCTCCGCTGCCACCGCCGCCACCGCCTCCTCCCCCCAGGTTTTCGAGCCCGCAGAACGCAGGTTATGTTCCTCCCAACTTCATGCCCTACCAGCCCCACGTTCCCCAGGCCGGCGACATGGACATCAGGCAGAGTGCTGTCCCGCAGTGTCCCGTCCGGCCCCGGCCACCCTTTCCCAGCCCCCCGGTGCGTCCCGGCTTTCCCGGCATGCCTTGCTTTTCTCCGGCCCCTCCCGTGCCGAGTGCTGGGACCGCCGTCCCGGGCGCCCCTGACGGCAGGCCGGCCGGATTCCACCACATGCTGCCGTCGGCGCCCCCGCCGCCACTGATCCCGCCCCAGCCGGTAAACTACCCGGCCCCGTACCCAATGAGCTACTCGCAGCACTACCCGCTCCAGCCTTTCAGCAGCAGCTACCAGCCCACCGCCGGATCTGGCAGCTACCCGCCGGGCGCCGCGCCTCCCGGCTACCCGCCCGACCCCGCCACCCGTCCGCCCGACCGCTTCCGGCGCGAGCCGCACTACCCAGTCGAGAAGCCGGCGAGCGGGCGCCGCTCACCCCCCGAGCGCGCCAGCCGCCGCCACGAGCACCACCACCACCACAAGGGGCACGGCTACAGGAGCCGCGGCGAGCGGCGTCGGTCGCCGTCACGCGGCGAGCGCAGGGAGAGGGGGAGGAGTCCGGAGCGGAGGAGGTCAGACAGCAACCGGCGCAGGTCCAGCCACGACCGGGGGAGATCTCCGCCTCGACACCGAAATCCCAATCACAGCAGGTAAGGAATTAAAAAATAACATAAAAGAAAAGAGTCACAGCAATATTGGAAGCTTCTCAGCGAGCGTGAGGTTAATGTTACAGCTGTGATATTGCAGCAGAACTTTTGAGTTTTGCTATCTTGTAGCAGTGTCCCTACAAATGAAGGAAATAGTTTAAGAAGCAAAAATTGATAAACATAGAATCACAGACTAGGACAGCACAGAAGGAGGCCATTTGGCCCATCGAGTCTGCGCCGGCTCTTTCGAAGAGCAATCCAGTTAGTCCCGCTCCCCCTGTTCTTTCCCCATACTTCTGTAATTTTTTCTCCTTCAAGTATTTATCCAATTCCCTTTTGAAGGCTACTATTGAATCTGTATCCACCGCCCTATCAGGCAGCGCATTCCAAATCCTAACCACTCGCTGCGAAAATAGTTTTTCCTCATCTCACCTCTGGTTCTTTTGCCAATCACCTTAAACCTGCGCCCTCTGGTTATCGACCCTTCAGCCACTGGGAACAGTTTCTCTTTATTTACTCTATTCTGAACCCTTCATGATTTTGAACACCTCTATCGCATCTCCTCTCAACCTTCTCTGCTCCAAGGAGAACAATCCCAGCTTCTCCAGTCTATCCACGTAACTGAAGTCCCTCATCCCTGGAACCATTCTCGTAAATCTTTTCCGTACCCTCTCCAAGGCTCTCTCCAAAATTAAATTTAAAAAAAAGTAATTAAATGGAATTTTAATTATGTAGTTAAAATTTAAAAAAAAATGTTTTAGTGTGTTTTTAAATGTGATCCCCACTCACACTTTTGATAGTTCTGTCCCTACAGACCTGTCAAAAGTATGAAGGGGGATTCCCTTCTTTGATTGGTTCCCCATGACCCACTAACTGCCTGCGCCCCCTGGGATACCTGGGCCTCTGCCCACGTGGACCCGGAGAGGCCCAGGAGCGGAAGCCTCGGGATCTGCGGAACCAGCAGGTAGGTTCGTAGATTTTTTTCCGATCGGAGGCATCCGCCCGCAGGAAGCCTCTGATCGGAAATTCAGGACACAATACTCCAACTGGGGCCGAATCAGTGGTTTATGTAAGATTATTGAAAGGTGGTTTATTATAAAAAACAGAGAAACATACATACGAACATACGAATTAGGAGCAGGAGTTGGCCACTCGGCCCTTCGAGCCTGCTCCGCCATTCAATAAGATCATGGCTGATCCGATGACTCCACATTCCCGCCTACCCCCGATAACCTTTCACCCCCTTGCTTATGAAGAATCTGCCTTAAAAATATTCAAAGACTCTGCTTCCACCGCCCTCTGAGGAAGAGAGTTCCAAAGACTCACGACCCTCTGAGAAAAAATTTCTCCTCATCTCTGTCTTAAATGGGTGACCCCTTATTTTTAAACAGTGACCCCTAGTTCTAGATTCTCCCACAAGAAGAAACATCCTCTCCACATCCACCCTGTCCAGACCCCTCAGGATCTTATATGTTTCAATCAAGTCACCTCTTACTCTTCGAAACTCCAGCGGATACAAGCCTAGCCTGTCCAACCTTTCCTCATAAGACAACCCGCCCATTCCAGGTATTAGTCTAGTGAACCTCCTCTGAACTGCTTCCAACGCATTTACATCCTTCCTTAAATAAGGAGACCAATACTGTACACAGTACTCCAGATGTGGTCTCACCAATGCCCTGTATAACTGAAGCATAACCTCCCTACTTTTGTATTCAATTCCCCTCGCAATAAACGATAACATTCTATTAGCTTTCCTAAATACTTGCTGTACCTGCATATTAACCTTTTGCGATTCATGCACTAGGACACCCAGATCCCTCTGCATCTCAGAGCTCTGCAATCTCTCACCATTTAGATAATATGCTTCTTTTTTATTCTTCCTGCCAAAATGGACAACTTCACATTTTCCCACATTATACTCCATTTGCCAGATCTTTGCCCACTCACTTAACCGATCTCTCTCCCTTTGTAGCCTCCTTATGCCCTCTTCACAATTTACTTTCCTACCTATCTTTGTGTCATCAGCAAATTTAGCAACCATACCTTCGGTCCCTTCATCCAAGTCATTTATATAAATTGTAAAAAGTTGAGGCCCCAGCACTGATCCCTGTGGCACACCACTCGTTACACTTTGCAGGTTTGTAACAAGGCAGTTATACTTTGAGGAGAGGAGATAATGGACGTTCTATATATGTACATAATATAGTGAGAGGTTTAATAAGCTTACCTGAACCTCTATCAGGAAGGGAGTTATACCCATCAGGATAGGATGAATAGGCTGGGTCTCTTTTCTCTTGAAAAAAGAAGGCTGAGGGGTGACCTAATAGAGGTCTATAAAACTATGAAAGGTTTTGATAGAGTGGATACAGAGAGAATGTTTCCACTTGTGGGGAAGAGCAAAATGAGAGGCCATCAATATAAGATAGTCACCAAGAAATCCAATTGGGAATTCAGAAGAAACTTCTTTACCCAGAGAGTGGTGAGAATGTGGAACTCGCTACCACAGGGAGTGGTTGAAGTGAATAGTATAGATGCATTTAAGGGGAGGCTGGACAAGCACATGAGGGAGAAGGGAATAGAGGGTTATGCTGATAGAGTTAGATGAGGAAAGACGGGAGGAGGCTCGAGAGGAGTATAAACGCCAGCATGGACTGGTTGGGCCGAATGGCCTGTTTCTGTGCCGTATATCCTGTGTAATGAGATACATTATTGTTTTCAAACACTCTTCAAAACCTATTACCCCTTTCAGATTTTATTTTGGTGGGGATGTCTTGGCAGACAATGACTGATAGTAGGGAGCCCAAAGCCAGTTGTGTGATTTGTCAGTCACTAGTCGCAAATGACCTTTTAGTGAGTGACACAGGGGAGATATACCGGCTGTACGGTGACTTTAGTTACAGAATTGTGCGTAGTCTACAAGGCATCAAGGTGTTTTGTTGAAGCCTGTTATCTGGGACGTTGAAGGCTGTGGCTTTGGACTGTGAGCAGATAGGGCAGTGGGTTGCAACATGCCCACTGGCGGCCCAGAGGCCAGTCTGTTTGAAGGGCAGGAGTTGCGGAAGCGGGAGCAGCACCTAGAATGGGACTGTCGGCATCGTAATCCGACCGTGATCTAAATCGTTCAGTACTTTAAGCATAAGAAATAGGAGCAGGAGTAGGCCATTCGGCCCATCGAGCCTGCTCCACCATTCAATGAGATCATGGCTGATCTTCTGCCTCAACTCCATTCACCGGCCCTATCGCCATATCCCTTGATGCCCTTACTAGTCAGAAATCTATTGACTTCTGTTTTGAATATACCCAATGACTGAGCCTCCACAGCCCTCTGAGGTAGAGAATTCCAAAGATTCACCACCCTCTGTGTGAAGAAATTTCTTCTCATCTCAGTCCTGAATGGCCTACCCTTTATCCTGAGGCTGTGGCCCCTGGTTCTAGACTCCCTAGCCAAGGGAAACATTCTCCCAGCATCCACCCTATCAAGCCCTGTAATAATTTTGTATGCTTCAATGAGATCCCCTCTCATTCTTCTGAATTCAAGAGAATACAGGCCTAGTTTACTCAATCTCTTCTCATACGACAGTCCCGCCATCCCAGGAATCAATCTCGTGAACCTTCGTTGCACTCCCTCTATGGCAAGTATATCCTTCCTTAGGTAAGGAGACCAAAATTGTACACAGTACTCCCGGTGTGGTCTCACCAAGGCCCTATATAATTGGAGTAAGACTTCTTTACTCCTGTACTCAAATCCTCTTGTAATGAAAGCCAGCATACCATTTGCCTTCCTAATAGCTTGCTGCACCTGCCCATTCACTTTCAGTGACTCATGTACAAGGACACCCAGGTCCCTTTGAGCATCTGCATTCCCCAACCTTTCACCATTTAGGAAATACTCTGCCTTTCTGTTTTTTCTACCAAAGTGGATAACTTCACATTTATCCACATTATATTCCATCTGCCATGTTCTTGCCCACTCACTGAGCCTGTCAAGATCCCCTTGAAGCCTCTTTACAACTGACACTGCCACATAGCTTTGTATCATCAGCAAATTTGGAAATGTTACATTTAGTCCCCTCATCCAAATCGTTGATATAGATTGTGAATAGCTGGGGCCCAAGCACCGATCCTTGCGGTACCCCACTAGTCACAGCCTGCCATCCTGAAAAAGACCCGTTTATCCCTACTCTTTGTTTTCTGTCTGTTAACCAATTCTCAATCCATGCTAGTATATTACCCCCAGTTCGATGTGCCCTAATTTTGTTCACCAAACCCTTGTGTGGGACCTTATTGAAGGCTGTCTGAAAATCCAGATACACCACATCTACCGGTTCCCCTTTGTCTACTCCACTAGTTACATCCTCAAAGAACTCCAGTAAGTTTGTCAAACAGGATTTCCCTTTCATAAATCCATGTTGACTCTGCCTAATCTTACTATTTGTTTCTAATTGCCCAGTTTTTGCATCCTTTATAATAGATTCCAGCATTTTCCCAACTACTGATGTGAGGCTAACAGGTCTATAGTTCCCTGTTTTCTCTCTCGCTCCTTTCTTAAATAGCGGGGTTACATTTGCTATCCTGCAATCTGCAGGAACCGTTCCAGAATCTCTAGAATTTTGTAAGCAAACACTTCGTTTCAGTGGGACGTTGTGTGATCAGTTTTCAGACTCTGTACAAAGTGTACAAAGTGTCCAAATTGTAACAGACTCAGCGGTTCGCCGACTCATCCAGCCCTGGACGGTGAACGTCAGCATGTTCTGTGACTGTGAGGGCGTTGCAGCTGATCCCAGTCCGCACTTTCAGCAGTGGGGGGCGGGGCGGGGGTGACTGATTAGCGATGCTCGAAGTTGAAGGCTTCTTCGGCAGCACTTCCCGATCCCGCGACCTCCACCGCCTAGAAGGACAAGGGCAGCAGGCTCATGGAACACCACCACCTCCAAGTTCCCCTCCAAGTCACACACCATCCTGACTTGGAAATACATCAGGCCGTTCCTTCATCGTCACTGGGTCAAAATCCTGGAACTCCCTCCCTGACAGCACTGTGGGAGCACCTTCACCACACGGACTGCAGCGGTCCAAGAAGGCGGCTCACCACCACCTTCTCGAGGGCAGTTAGGGATGGGCAATAAATGCCGGCCTAGCTGCGACGCCCACATCCCATGAATGAGTTTAAAAAAGTTAATTAAAGTGCAACTCTCGATGTCTTAACTGAGGTTAAGTAACTCAGCACAGATCTGGGACTGAACTTGGGGTGGTTCCTGGTCTGCTACATATGGACCTTCAACTGGGAATTCCAATAAGGCACCAGACTTTGGCGACTCGGAAAAGCTGTAACTTAGGGGAATAAAAATAATTGATTGTTTTTTTTCCCCTACCATGCTGTATTATGAAGGGGAAATTCTCCACAATATTAACTCTGAAATATATCAAATATTTTGTTTACCCCCTCCCTCCCAGGGATAGACATAAGCATCGTGACAGCTACAGATCACCGTCGTATGAGAGGCAGCACAGAAGAGAGCGGAAAAGGACGCTCAGGTGAGATTTACTGGGCCCCTGCTTTCCCATTCCTTCACTTGCCAAAGCCACGAGTTCTTTTGATTTTGCTTATTCATTCTAACCCTATAAAATATCTTGGAAAAACTGGCGTTGGCCTCTTGCATTTCAAGGCTGGTGACTAGTCTTGTGAGCTAAGGTTTGCCGTTGTATCTCTGAAAGAAAGAAAGACTTGCATTTCTATCGCGCCTTTCACGACCACCGGACGTCTCAAAGCGCTTTGCAGCCAATGAAGTACTTTTGGAGTGTAGTCACAGTCGTAATGTGGGAAACGCGGCAGCCAATTTGCGCACAGCAAGCTCCCACAAACAGCAATACGATAATGACCAGATAATCTTTTTTTAGTGATGTTGATTTGAGGGATAAATATTGGCCTCAGGACACCGGGGAGAACTCCCCTGCTCTTCTTCGAAGTAGTGCCATGGGATCTTTTACGTCCGCCTGAGAGGGCGGACAGGACCTCGGTTTAACGTCTCATCCGAAAGACGGCACCTCCGACAGTGCAGCACTTCCTCAGTATTGCACCGGAGTGTCAGCCTAGATTTTTGTGCTCAAGTCTCTGGAGTGGGACTTGAACCCCACAATCTTCTGACTCAGAGGCGAGGGCGCCGCCCACTGAGCCACGGCTGAGAACTCTGGATCTATGGTTGGCGGCCTGCTACTGTGTGAGCGGCTGAGAGATACCAGGATGTGGACAACAACAACAACTTGTATTTATATAGCGTCCTTAACATAGTAAAACGTCCCAAGGCGCTTCACAGGAGTGTTATAAAACAAAATTTGATACCGAGCCACATAAGGAGATATTGGGGCAGGTGGCTAAAAGCTTGGTCAAAGAGGTAGGTTTTAAGGGGCGTCTTAAAGGAGGAGAGAGAGGCGGAGAGGTTTAGGGAGGGAATTCCAGAGCTTAGGGCCCAGGCAGCTGAAGGCACGGCCACCAATGGTGGAGCGATTAAAATCAGGGATGCTCAAGAGGCCAGAATTGGAGGAGCGCAGATATCTCGGGGGGTTGTGGGGCTGGAGGAGATTACAGAGATAGGGAGTGGACGAGGCCATGGAGGGATTTGAAAACAAGGATGAGAATTTTAAAATCGAGGCGTTGCTGGACCGGGAGCCAATGTAGGTCAGTGAGTACAGGGGGTGAGGGGTGAACGGGACTCGGTGCGAGTTCGGACACGGGCAGCCGAGTTTTGGACGACACTGGGATCAGCAATGAATCCTTCCATTCGGTTTGTATATTTAACTTAATGTCAAAATAGTCTTGTCCTTCCCTTCGAGACTTATGAGTATTGGAAAGTGCCGTAGCACAAAGACAATGACTTCAGAATAAATTTTTCCTTGAAACAAATATTTAGACACTTAACTGTTAACGAGGGAGGGTAACTCAGCAGGCAGCGATGTCCTTTTAAGCCTGGCTATGTTTCCTTTCATTTTATTCTTGAGTAAAGTGCAAAAGACGCTGTCGACCACGGTTCTGAATGGAAGCGCTTCAAACCGACATCCCCAGCCCAACATCATCCAGCCTGCTACAGTCTGCAGCTAATGGGCATATTGAATAGATTGGGCCTACACTCTCTGGAGTTTAGAAGAACGAGGGGTGATCTCATTGAAACATACAAGATTCTGAGGGGGGATTGACAGGGTAGATGCTGAGAGGTTGTTTCCCCTGGCTGGAGTGTCTAGAACTAGGGGGCACAGTCTCAGGATAAGGGGTCGGCCATTTAAGACTGAGATGAGGAGGAATTTCTTCACTCGGAGGGTTGTGAATCTTTGGAATTCTCTGCCCCAGAGGGCTGTGGATGCTGAGTCTTTGAGTATATTCGAGGCTGAGATCGATAGATTTTTGGACTCTAGGGGAATCGAGGGATATGGGGATCAGGCGGGAAAGTGGAGTTGAGGGCGAAGATCAGCCATGATCTTATTGAATGGCAGAGCAGGCTCGAGGGGCCGAATGGCCGACTCCTGCTCCTAATTCTTATGTTCTTATATATATTTTGCCCCACCGAAAAACATTGCAATTAATTAAAAATAGCATCTGTAGGTGCCATAAGATTATGTCATTTAAAGAAATAAGAGGTGATGGAATAAATCAAATCTCTTTCAAATTCTGATTTCAAATTTAAGCAATTTTCACCATTGACAGTTTAACTCAGTGAGTTTAACTGATAAATTTTCACACTCCAATTTTTCCAATGAATGCAGATATAGGAGCAGGAGGAGGCCAACTTAGGCCCTCGAGCCTGCTCCGCCATTTAATTAGATCACGGCTGATCCCCACCTCGTCTCCATTTTCCCGCCTTTGCTCCATGTCCCCCGATACCCTTACCCAACAGAAATCTCTCTCTCGAAAGCTCCAGATGACCCCCAGCAACCACCGCCTTCTGGTTGAAGAATGTTCCAGATTTCTACTACCCTTTGGGCGCGAGATTCGGTCACGCCCCGTTTGGGGGGGCGGTAACCGAATTAGCGCCGGACGTTTAAGCGCCCGGCACGGAAGTACCGCCCCGGCCGCTGAATTCGGCTTACCGCCCCGGAGAGGAAGTGGAGCCGCTATCTCGGGCGCTCCGCTTCCTCTCGGGGGCGCAAACGCTCGAGCCCTTTAAATACCGCCCCGCGAGGCTGGAGCTGACATCGCCCGCGGCAGCCTCGCGTGGCGCAGCTGAATTTGTGCGGCGGGGCCGGTGAGGGGTTGTGTCGCTCGGCGATGACGTAATCGTCGGCAGCGCAGCGGCGCTACCGGCTAGCCAAATTTCTCGGGAGGCGCTATGATCGCCTCTCCTGGGCGATAAGCCCTTTGCGCCTCGTTAGCGCGACCCCCCCCCTGGAGGCGCTAACGACAGCCGCAGAGGGGCTGAATTTCACGCTCTTTGTGTGTGGGGGAAAAAGTCAGTGTTCCCTTTAAGCTGCTCAGGTCCCACGCAGCTGGAGAGCCGGCTTTTAAATAGAAAAAACGTGCACACGCGCGGAATATTGAACGGGCCGCGCAGTCCGTTAAAGGGGCCGCGTCGGGCCAAAGTAAAAATGACAGGGAGCAATGGGAAAAGTGCTTCCTGATTTCGCTCCTGATCGGCCAAGCTCTAATTTTAAGATTGCGTCCCCTTGTTCTTGACCCTCCAGGGGGGGGGTCACGCTAACGAGGCAACACGGTGGCATAGTGGTTAGCACTGTTGCCTCACAGCGCCAGGGAGCCGGGTTCGAATCCGGCCTCGGGTGACTGTCTGTGTGGAGTTTGCACATTCTCCCCGTGTCTGCGTGGGTTTCCTCCGGGTGCTCCGGTTTCCTCCCACAGTCCAAAGATGTGCGGGTTAGGTTGATTTGGCTATGATAAATTGACCCTTAGTGTTAGGGGGGATTAAATATGTGGGGTTACGGGGATAGGATAGGATATGTGAGGGGGAATTAAATACGTGGGGTTACGGGGATAGGGTGGGATATGTTAGTGGGAATTAAATACGTGGGGTTACGGGGATAGGGTGGGATATGTGTCGGTGCAGGCTCGATGGGGATTCTGTGTGGGAAAGCAGGGACAGGGTACTGGATTTGGATGATCAGCCATGATCGTATTGAATGGTGGAGCAGGCTCGACGGGCCGAATGGCCTACTCCTGCTCCTAGTTTCTATTTCCCCATCAGAGGAACTAGTTTCCCTCCCTCTACCCTATCAAATCCTTTTAACATTTTAAACACCTCAATTGGATCAGCCCCTCAATCTTCTAGACGCAGGGGAATACCAGCCACGTTCATGCAACCTGTCCGCATAATTTAACCCTCTCGGCCCCGTTATCATTCTTAAAATCAGACTATAAATAATGTTCCCTCTAAGCTGCACGGCTGCGTGGCCACACGGCGCTCTGCAGCTCCCGCGCAGCCGGCTCATCGGCTTTTAAATAGGAAAAACAACATTTTACAACAATTTACAACATTTCAAGATGAAGGCGTTTAACTTTACACCCATATAAAAAGCTGAAGGGAACATCGGCCCGTATATTCCGATCCCCACGGGTGTGTACGAGCTGTGTACACACCCGTAGGGACATCGGAAATGCCGGTTTCAGGAATGCGAAGCGCCTGCGCTGAAAACTGGCGTTTCCGATCTGTCAAGAATCCTCTTGACAGATCCTCCGCCTGCCCTGGAGAAAGGCCTCCGCGGGGTGAGAGTTCCGCTTTCTGCAGAACCTCCGCCCGCTGAAAACCCTTAGAAATCTTACGCCCGGTAAAAGCAAGTGTAGGCCTGCTTTTACCAGCATAAGAGTTGAAAAAAGTAAAAAAAATATATATTTTTTTAACTTATTTATCATTTAAAAATACTTTAAAAAAAGGTAAGTTTGTTTTTAGCCCCGTAAAAAAATTTAATTATTTTTTTCAAAAAATTAAATTTTTGTTTAAAATATTTAATTTATTGTAATTTGAACTCATTTTAAAAACGTGATTTAAAAAAAAAATGTATTTAATGTTTTACAGTGTTTTTGGGGGTGATCTCCATTCATATATTTGACAGGTCTATCTGTCAAGTGTATGAAGGGAGATTCCCTTCTCCTATTGGCTCCCCATGGCCCACGTGATCCCAGGGACGCTTGCGAACCGCCTGCGCCCCTGGGATACGTGGGCCCTGCGCATTTCGAGTTTGGAGAGGCCCAGGAGCGGAAGTGTCCGGACCTCGGGAGCCCTCAGGTAAGAGTGTAGATTTTTCCAGATCGGAGGCCTCCGCACGCAGGAAGTCTCCGATCGGAAAATACGGGCCAATGACTATAAGTAGTACAAGTTCATGTAGGTGTTGTGTTTGAAAATTGCTTTTATTTTTACTGACCTTAATCCGAGTGCAACAAATATTTGTTTGGAAAAGGCAAGTTATTTTTTCTTCGCAAGGGCTTGAAGGTGATTCAAATGTTTCCCGTGCTTTTTCTTCAAGCCGTTCAAGCAGCAGGGAGCGGAAGCGCCCTCGCTGGGAGGATGAGAGAGACCGAAGATCAGTGGGCCACAGTTCCAGTAAGGAGAAATCTTATTCTGCCCCTCGAAGCAAGGAGACGGACGAGAGCGTCTTCACTGCGAGGGTAGAAGAGGAGAAAGAGGAGGACGAGTTGTTCATTATGAAGCCAGTGTGGATTCGGTGTACCCATTCTGAGAATTACTATTCTAGTGATCCCATGGATCAGGTGGTAAGGATTGCATAGAGACTACAGCACAGAAACAGGCCATTCGGCCCAACTGGTCCGTGCCGGTGTTTCTGCTCCACACGAGCCTCCTCCCACCCCTACTTCATCTCACCCCATCAACATATCCTTCTATTCCTTTCTCCCTCGTGTGTTTATCTAGCCTCCCCATAAATGCATCTTTGCTGTTCACCTCAACCACTCCCTGTGGTAGCGAGTTCCACATTCTCACCACTCTCTGGGCGAAGAAGTTGCTCCTGAATTCCCTGTCTGATTTATTCATGACTGTCTTGTATTTATGGCTCGTGATTTTTGGTCTCCCTGCAAGTGGAAAGATTTTCCCTGCGCCTACCCTTTCAAACCCTTTCATAATCTGAAAAGACCTCTATTCGGTCACCTGCTCAGCCTTCTCTTTTCTAGAGAAAAGAGCCCCAGCCTGTCCAATCTATGAGAAAGAAGCAGGGGATGCCGTAACATTTCTAGTTACAGATCGCCGTTTTCAGAAGCCACAATCAGAATGCCTGCTTACTGTATGAAGTGGAAGTTACGAGATTACTGACCTCTGAAATGGGCGGCCCTCGGGCGGGTCTGTTCAATACTCTGTGACCTCTGTTATTTACACATTTAATATTATATACTGCTTGGTTAAAATTCAGACAAAACTCCATGAGCCCTTGAATTGTGTTCAATATTTCCTTGGGCTGGATTTTCTCAATGGAGACGTGCTGGAGGCGGGACTTCTGGTTTCCGGGTTTCAGTCCCGCCCCCAGCGACGTCTGACCAACCCACGCTATTTTCCCTTGATTGGCCTTGTTAAGCCCGCCTCTTACCGGCCAGTTAAGGGAAAGCCGGTGACAGATGACGTCAGCGTATGACGCTTCATCTGTCGAGAAATTTTTGACAGATGAATTGTCAGCGTTTTGACAGCTTTGAGAAGCTGTCAAACACCGACAATCTCTGTTCTAAGGTGAGCCCTTGCACACAGGCTCACCAAGACCTCTCTCCTCAGCAGAAAGCAGATGGCTGCTGCATCTGAGAATGCAGCCGCCATTCTGTCATCTCTGCCGTTGAGATGAGGCACCTCCGGATCCTCAAGGGTTGAAGCCTGCAGAAAGAAGCAAAGGTAAGGATCCTTTTTCCAACACTTTTCACTCACCTCCCATACTTACCTGTCCACACTTGCACCCATCACTCACCTCCACAGCGGACATTTCGACCCCTCTCACCCCCGCAGACCCACTGCTCGCCTCGCTGACCCTGGCGAGGTTCGCAGCCGTCGGGAAGCCCGCATTTGCAGGCGTAAAATGGGGAAAAGCCTCAAAACTGCCTGTTAACTACCTGTTAGATCCTGGCAGTCCCGCCTCCAAACCCGCCTCCTCAGGGCTGGTAAAATCCAGCCCCTTGTGTTTCTACCTGACAAATTTTGAAATCATTGGCAAAAGATCTAGAGGGGAAATGAGGAGAAATGTTTTCACACAGCGGAGGGTTGTTAAGATCTGGAACGCGCTACCTGAAAGGGCGGTGGAATCCGATTCCGTACGAACTTTCAAAAGGCAATTGGACATGTAGTTGAAGAGAACTAATTTGCAGGGTTCTGGGGAAAAGGCAGGGGATGTGAGTCTAAATTGGATCGCTCTTTCAAAGAGCTGGCACAGCCATGATGGGCCGAACGCCCTCCTTCTGTGCTGTGAGATTCCACGATATTTCTTTAAATGATCTACTTTTGCGGACCGTACTCATAAAGTGAAGCATCCTTTCGACGTTCCTGAAATGAAGAAAAATCCAGACTTGGAGAGTTTCGCAAGAGTTCTTCTTGTAGGCAGCTGCTCTGAAAGAAAGGCGCATTTACGTTAACAAAAAAATTGACTTCAAATTTCAGGGAGACTCCACTGTTGTTGGCACAAGTAAACTACGGAACCTTTACGCAAAGTTTGACGATGAGCTTGGGCAGAGACAAGCAAAGGCAAAAGCCGTCAGACCTGCATGGGAGCCACCAAGAACCAAACTGGATGAAGAACCAGGTATGAAAAATTATGATTTAAAAAAAATATATATATAAAATATAGCCAAGCGCTCCCCCCTGATGATTCAGCAAAGTTATTTTCCAGTAAGTAGCGGAGGCATAGACACCCAGGGTCAATCCCTGATCTGTCCCGACAGAGCAGATCTCAGCTAGGGCAGTGACTGGAGTGCTGCTGTAAGAACATCAGAATTAGGAGCAGGAGTCGGCCAGACGGCCCCTCGAGCCTGCTCCGTCATTCAATAAGATCATGGCTGATCTTCCACCTCAACTCCACTTTCCCGCCCGATCCCCATATCCCTTGATTCCCCGAGAGTCTTCAAAATCTCTATAAATGCAAGTCTTTCCTTTTTCTTTTTACTTGGGCGAGAGCGTGAAGGAGCTGCTGCTACCCACGCGACTGTGCCGTGTCCATGGATGGAAGAAGTAAGCTGCTCTCTCTTCCTGAAGGCATTGCACCCTTGCCCGTTACCTT
The DNA here is from genome assembly GCA_030390025.1 of Squalus acanthias. NCBI lineage: Eukaryota > Metazoa > Chordata > Chondrichthyes > Squaliformes > Squalidae > Squalus > Squalus acanthias. Next base: position 6,317,080 of record CM059428.1, read on the forward strand.
CAAGTAACGAGCCCAAGCTGCTATTTTTGCCATGAAGCCGGACAGATGGTGTTGGCGGGCTATCCAACCAAAGAAGGCACCACATCCAAACCCTACCCTGTTCTCAGCTAACGCCATGCACACACGCCCATCCACCAGAGGGCACTGGATGGCAGTGGAGCCCTGCCCGATAATTCCCCTCTCTCGACAGAGAGGCCAATGACATAGCTGCTGAGAGGCTGTTTCCCCTGGCTGGAGACTCTAGAACTAGGGGTCAGTGTCTCAGGATAAGGGGTCGGCCATTTAAGACTGAGATGAGGAGGAATTTCTTCACTCAGAGGGTGGTGAATCTTTGGAATTCTCTACCCCAAAGGGCTGTGGAGACTGAATCGTTGAGTATAATAAAGGCTAAGATCGATGGAATTTTTGGACTCTCGGGGAATCAAGGGATATGGAGATCGGGCGGGAAAGTGGAGTTGAGGTCGAAGATCAGCCATAATCTTATTGAATGGCGGAGCAGGCTCGAGGGGCCGAATGGCCGACTCCTGCTCCTAATTCTTATGTTCTTATGAGGTGACTACCAGGATGGTAGAAGGTGAGCTCAATGGACCCCGGTCCTTTCACGTCTAGCAATTCCTATCTGTTTTCAAACGTTTCGAATGACCCACTCAATGAGAATGGTGGCAACCTACCCACGTATATCAAGACCTTCCTGAACTAGGCTCTGTCGCTGCCTTATCTTGCGCGGTCTATATCAGCCAGTCTGGGACGTGCATTCTCCGCAGCCTGCAGTAATCCACTTTTAACCCTGTGTGTGCTGTGATCAGCAAGAAAGAATCCAATAAGTGACCCACCAGAGACAAAAATGCTTACTTTTTGTCCCCACCAATGTTCCCTTTCATTTTTCTTTTGGGGCGCGCGGCCTGTTTATAATGCCGTGCGTGCGCGGTGTTTTCCCTGTGTAAAAGCCGGTCGGCCGGCTGCGCGGGAGCAGCAGAGCGATGGGCAGCCGCGCAGCTTAGCGGGAACGTTGGTCACCACCTGTCCCTCTTCAACATTCCCGATAGTATCGTGTTGTAATTTTAGATCCTTGCTTAAAATAAAAGCAAAAGCAGCCAATCAATCAGTTCGATCTATTGGGTTGCTACTGTTCTGTGAACATTTGAAGCATTTAATATTTCTCCACTACCCCGAGCGATTGGTCATTGATTTTCATCGCTGTTTGACTGCGCTTTCTCTCTGCTCAGACGGCAGCTCCAGTGACTCGGGCTGCGACTCAGATGATAACAGCAGTGGGAGCAGTACCTGCAGCTCGGACTCTGAAATTATCGACGTCATCGAAGAAATCAAGCGGAAGAAAGCGCACCCTGATCGGCTGCACGAGGAGCTCTGGTACAATGATCCAGGCCAGGTGCGTCAGCCCTTCTCTCGCACAATGACACAGCGCTGAAAGAAAGAAAAGACAGACTTGCGTTTCTACAGCGCCTTTCACGACCACCGGACGTCCCAAAGCGCTTTACAGCCAATGAAGTACTTTTTGAAGTGTGGTCACTGTTGTAATGTAGGAAACACGGCAGCCAATTTGTGCACAGCAAGCTCCCACAAACAGCATTGTGATAATGACCAGATAATCTGTTTTTGTTATGTTGATTGAGGGATAAATATTGGCCCAGGACACCGGGGATAACTCCCCTGCTCTTCTTCAAAATAGTGCCATGGGATCTTTTACGTCCACCTGAGAGAGCAGACGGGGCCTCGGTTTAATGTCTCATCTGAAAGACGGCCCCTCCGACTGTGCAGCACTCCCTCAGCACTGCACTGGGAGTGTCAGCCTAGATTTTTGTGCTCAAGTCTCTGGAGTGGGACTTGAACCCACAACCTTCTGCTACCCACTGAGCCACAGCTGACAGAAGGAGGCCATTCGGCCCTTCTCTCAATGACACAGTTAGAGTTTCTTTGTCAGTAGGAAAGATTTTTTTTTCCGAAAGCACTCATGAGGTTGTAGGAAAGATTAAATAGTTCTCCCAAATTGTCAGTGTATTGAATTGATTGATTTTTGCTATTTCCATAACCCTATTAGTTCCTTTCTTAGTAATTTCCCTGTATGGCGCTTAATAAAAGAATGATAAAATGTAGTGACTATCTTACAAGAGATGTATGAATTTATTTTAAAGAAAACGATTGATTTGTTTAAAAAGACTGTAATGTAGAATGGGTGTTATATAATCACCTGTTTTGTTATTACCATCGCCAGTACACAACATAAGAGCAGGAGTAGAATCAATAAGATCATGACTGATCTTCGACCTCAACCCCACTTTCCCACCCTCTCCCCATATCCCTCGATTCCCTTCGTGTCTAACAGTCTATCTATCTCTGTCTTTAATATATGTGATGTGGAGATGCCGGTGTTGGACTGGGGTGGACAAATGTGAGAAGTCGCACAACACCAGGTTATAGTCAAACAGCTTTATTTGAAATCACAAGCTTTCGGAGCGCTGCTCCTTCGTCAGGTGAAGTGAAGAGATGCATATAGGCACAGCATATATAGTCAGAGAACACTGCCAGATGACTACAGTTAATCTTTCTAACTGCCCTTTATCACACCTCGGCAGAGAGATAATCACGGCAATCAAAGGTGTGGATGGTGTCCAAACAGGTCAGTCAGCAAAACATTACATCAAAGACAATGAGGTGGGGTCACAAGGGGTCAAATGTGGCAGATGCTGGGGTCTGTATGGAAAACAAAAAACTTTTTTTGCTGGAAATCACAGCAGGTCCGGCCGCATCTGTGTAGAGAGAACAAGCCAACGACGACTCGAGTCTGGATGACTCTACGTCAGGTGGGGTTACATGTAACGTGACATGAACCCAAGATCCCGGTTGAGGCCGTCCTCATGGGTGCGGTACTTGGCTATCAGTTTCTGCTCGACGATTTTGCGTTGTTGTGTATCTCGAAGGCCGCCTTGGAGAACGCTTACCCGAAGATCGGAGGCTGAATGTCCTTGACTGCTGAAGTGTTCCCCGACTGGGAGGGAACACTCCTGCCTGGCGATTGTTGCGCGGTGTCCGTTCATACGTTGTCGCAGTGTCTGCATGGTCTCGCCGATGTACCATGCTCCGGGGCATCCTTTCCTGCAACGTATGAGGTAGACAACGTTGGCCGAGTCACATGAGTATGTACCATGTACCTGGTGGGTAGTGTCCTCACGTGTGATGACGGTATCTGTGTTGATGATCTGGCATGTCTTGCAGAGGTTGCCGTGGCAGGGTTGTGTGGTGTCGTGGTCGCTGTTCTCCTGAAAGCTGGGTAATTTGCTGCGAACGATGGTCCGTTTGAGGTTAGGCGGCTGTTTGAAGGCGAGTAGTGGAGGCGTGGGGATGGCCTGAGCGAGGTGTTCGTCGTCATTGATGACATGTTGAAGGCTGCGAAGAACATGGCGTAGTTTCTCCGCTCCGGGGAAGTACTGGACGACGTAGGGTACCCTGTTGGTTGTGTCCCGTGTTTGTCTTCTGAGGAGGTCTATGCGATTTTTCGCTGTGGCCCGTCGGAACTGTCGATCGACGAGTCGCGCGTCATATCCCGTTCTTACGAGGGCGTCTTTCAGCGTCCGTAGGTGTCCATCGCGTTCCTCCTCGTCTGAGCAGATCCTGTGTATTCGCAGGGCTTGCCCATAGGGGATGGCTTCTTTAACGTGGTTAGGGTGGAAGCTGGAGAAGTGGAGCATCGTGAGGTTGTCCGTGGGCTTGCGGTAGAGTGAAGTGCTGAGGTGTCCGTCTTTGATGGAGATTCGTGTGTCCAAGAATGAAACTTCACCTGACGAAGGAGCAGCGCTCCGAAAGCTTGTGATTTCAAATAAAGCTGTAGGACTATAACCTGGTGTTGTGCGACTTCTCACATTTAATATATATGAACTCTCACTCTTCTAAACTCCAGAGAATAAAGACCCATTCCACTCAATTGGTTCTATAACCTTGCCTAATAAAAATTTAGCAATCTCAGTTTTGACATTTTCAATTGACCTCCAGCCTCAACAGCTTTTTGGGGGAGAGAGTTCCAGATTTCATCCCCCTTTGTGTGAAGAAGTGCTTCCTGACATCACCCCTGAACGGCCTGGCTCTAATTTTAAGGTTCAGCCCCCTTGTTCTGGACTTTCCCACCAGAGGAAATAGTTTCTCTCCATCTACCCTATCGACTCCTTCAATCATCTTAAACACTTCGATTAGATCACCCCTTAATCTTCTATATTCAAGGGAATACAAGCCTAGTCTATGCAAGCTGTCCTCGGAATTTAACCCTTTTAGCCCTGGTATCATTCTGGTGAATCTGCGCTGCCCCCCCTCCAAGGCCAATATATCCTTCCTGAGGTGCGGGGCCCAGAACTGAACACAGTGACTCCAGATGGGGTCTAACCAGAGCTCTGTATGGCTGTAATATAACTTCCACCCTTCTGTATTCTGGCCCCCTTGAGATACGGGCCAACATTCTGTTGGCCTTTTTAAATTATTTTTTGCTCCTGTCCACTAGCTTTTTGTGATTTCTGTACTTGGACCCCTAAATCTCTCTGCTCACCTCTCAGTTCCTAACTCATGTATGCGTGAAAGAGATGCAGCATAGCTGTTGTTTTCAACCCTCCTCTGTGGACCTACAATGCCCAGATTGCATCACATAAGAAAATAAGAAATAGGAGAAGGAGTCGGCCATTCGGCCCTTCGAGCCTGCTCCCCCATTCAATAAGATCATGGCTGATCTTCTACCTCATCTCCACTTTCCTGCACTATCCCCATATCCCTTGAAACCCTTAATATTCAAAAATCTATCGATCTCTGTCTTGAATATACTCAACGACTGAGTCTCCACAGCCCTTTGTGGTAGAGAATTCCAAAGATTCACCACCCTCTGAGTGAAGAAATTTCTCCTCATCTCAGTCCTAAATGGCCGACCCCTTATTCTGAGACTGTGACCCCTGGTTCTAGACTCCCCAGCCAGGGGAAACATCCTCCCTGCATCTACCCTGTCAATCCCTGTAAGAATCTTGTATGTTTCAATGAGATCACCTCTCAAGAGTAGAGGCCTAGTCTACTCAATCTGTCCTCATAGGACAATCCCCCCTCATCACAACCCTCCTCATTCGGCAGTCAGACAGCAACTCTAGAACCTGTTGATAAATTCTGTGTGTGAGAGAAGCGACTTGGACGCTGTAGTTTGCTCCGCTTCTGTTGGACTGCAATAACTCCAGCGCGCTGTGCTGCATGAGCAGGATTTCTGCTCTTCTAGAAAGCTCTTTGGCCATGCCGAAATATTTTATCTTCACTGTTTGAAATATAATCATTGAGATAATTGCGTGTGGGAGGTGCATCGTAGAAATTGTAATCTCCTGCCCTCTGGCTGAGATAACAAGGGATGTATTGATGACAGATAGTTCCGTTTGAGGAAGTTGACACTAAGAAATTAGGTACAGAAAGTGCAAAAGTACAGTAAGTGACAGTTTTCTGTATTATTCCGTTCGCCCATCTCCCCTGTGCTCGCTGACCTACATTGACTCCCGGTTGAGCAACGCCTCGATTTTAAAATTCTCATCCTTGTTTTCAAATCCCTCCATGACCTCGCCCCTCCCTATCTCTGTAATCTCCTTCCAGCCCCACAACCCAACGAGATATTTGCACTCCTCTAATTCTGGCCTCTTGAGCATCCCTGATTTTAATCGCTCAACCATTGGTGGCCGTGCCTTCAGCTGCCTGGGCCCTAAGCTCTGGAATTCCCTCCCTAAACCTCTCTACCTCTCTCTCCTCCTTTAAGACTCTCCTTAAAACCCACCTCTTTGACCAAGCTTTTGGTCACCTGCCCTGATATCCTTATGTGGCTCGGTGTCAAATTTTTTGTCTTAAAATACTCCTGTGAAGCACCTTGGGACGTTTTACTACATTAAAGGCGCTATATAAATACAAGTTGTTGTTACTTACAAGAATGCAGTTTGTGAATTCTGGTGTAAATAAGGACTCTGGGCCTTATTGGCAATTGGGCACGACATTCCTTCGTATTTATGCAGCAGTTTCCTCTTCTGCTTTAATTTAATGTTCATCTCCTCACTCACAGATGAATGACGGCCCACTTTGTAAATGTAGTGCCAAGGCGAAACGAACCGGGATCAGACATAGCATTTACCCGGGTGAGGAGGTAAGAATGCACTTTGTTTTGCCAAGATGTTTTTTGGTTCTCACGTGGTTTAAGAGAACTTTTGCGTATCGCTAAAGATTCGATCTATGTCTGGAAGCATTGCTTGAAACTTAGGAGTGTAGTAAACAGTGAGGAAGATAGTGATAGGCTTCAAGAAGACAGAGACCGGCTGGTGGAATGGGCGGACACATGGCAGATGAAATTCAACGCAGAGAAGTGTGAGGTGATACATTCTGGTAGGAAGAATGAAGAGAGACCGTACACACTAAATGGTACAATTTTAAAGGGGGTGCAAGAACAGAGAGACCTGGGGGTGTTTGTGCGCAAATCTTCGAAGGTGGCAGGACAGGTTCACAAAGCAGTTAATAAAAGCATATGGGAGCCGAGGCTTTATAAATAGAGGCATAGAGTACAAAAACCAGGAAGTTATGCTAAACCTGTATAAAACACTAGTTCGGCCCCAGCTGGAGTATTGTGTCCAATTCTGGGCACCACACTTAAGGAAGGACATGAAGGCTTTGGAGAGGGTACAGAGGAGATTTACTAGAATGGTCCCAGGGATGAGGGATTGCAGTTACGTGGATAGACTGGAGAAGCTGGGGGTTATTCTCCTTAGAGCAGAGAAGGCTAAGAGGAGATTTGATAGAGGTGCTCAAAATCATGAAGGGTTTAGATAGAGTAAATAAGAGAAACTGTTTCCAATGGCTGAAGGGCCGAGAACCAGAGGACACAGATTGACAAAAGAACCAGAGGCGACATGAGAAAAAACTTTTTTACGCAACGAGTGGTTAAGGATTTGGAATGCGCTGCCTGATAGGGCGGTGGAAACAGATTCAATAGTAGCCTTCAAAAGGGAATATTTTTTTTATTCGTTCCTGGGATGTGGGCGTCACTGGCGAGGCCGGCATTTATTGCCCATCCCTAATCGCCCTCGAGAAGGTGGTGGTGAGCCGCCTGCTTGAACCGCTGCAGTCCGTGAGGTGAAGGTGCTCCCACAGTGGTGACTTTGTTGTGGCGGTTTTGGTACAACTGAGTGTCTCGCTGGGCCATTCCAGGGGGCAGTTAAGGGTCAACCACATTGCTGTGGGTCTGGAGTCACATATAGGCCAGACCGGGTAAGGATGGCAGATTTCCTTCCCTAAAGGACAGTAGTGAACCACTTGGGTTTTTATGACAATCCGGTAGTTTCATGGTCACCATTACACAAGCTCTTTAATTCCAGATTTTTTATTTAATTAACTGAATTTAAAAAGCTGCCATGGTGGGATTTGAACTCATGTCTCCGGATTATAACTCCAGGCCTCTGAATTACCAGTCCAATAACATAACCACTATGCTACGGTACCCCATTAAATACCTGAAACTGAAAAAATTGCGGGATATGGGGAAAGAGCGGGGGAGTGGGATTAACTGGGATTGCTCTTCGAAAGGGCCGGCACAGAATGTTTCCACTTGTGGGGAAGAGCATAATGAGAGGCCATCAATATAAGATAGTCACCAAGAAATCCAATAGGAAATTCAGAGGAAACTTCTTTACCCAGAGAGTGGCGAGAATGTGGAACTCACTACCACAGGGAGTGGTTGAAGCGAATAGTATTGATACATTTAAGGGGAGGCTGGACAAGCATATGAGGGAGAAGGGAATAGAGGGTTATGCTGATAGAGTTAGATGAGGAAAGACGGGAGGAGGCTCGAGTGGAGCATAAACGCCGGCATGGACTGGTTGGGCCGAATGGCCTGTTTCTGTGCCGTATATCCGATGTAATCCTGTGTAGACTCGATGGGCTGAATGGCCGTAGACCAGTCGTGGTTTAACGAGCGGTGCTGTAAAATTCTATGGCTGAAGGTGCTGTGCGTTTTGCTGGTATGGGGAAGCTGGAAACCATAAGCTGCTTTGCGCTGCTTTGTTCTAGGCAAATGAGGCTTGTCGTCCAATGACCAATAATGCAGGAAAACTGTTCCACTATCGAATTACCGTTTCTCCACCGACTAACTTTTTGGTGAGTGCCGTGTTATCAGCTCTGCAAGAACAAGGTACAAATCTTTTCCGGTTATATGTTGTGGTGAACTTATATTTAATCCCCGAACTAAACTGTACGTTATCTTTTTTAGACCGACAGACCTACTGTGATAGAGTACGATGACCACGAATATATCTTTGAAGGGTTTTCCCTGTTTTCTCACGCTCCTCTTAGTAACGTGAGTACCGCAATTGTAAACTATCAGCCATTGCTTTACATTGGGTGCATTCACTTCCGATAAGAGGTGGCTTACGTCCTGCCAAAAATACTGACTGGAAACCCTACTGTCGTTTTAACTCAATATCCATTACTATATATCTATAAATAATAATGCATAAACTGGATTTTTGCAGATTCCTTTGTGCAAAGTCATACGTTTCAATATTGACTACACGATCCATTTTATAGAGGAAATGATGCCTGAGGCAAGTACTGATTATTTTTTAAGAATAATTAATAGTTAAGAATGGATTATCTCATGTTTTTAAGAGTCAAACATTGGTGGTGATGTGAAAGCTCAAGTTACTATATTTAAACAAACGTCAACCAAACCTGTCTGTGCAACAATGTCTTCGGCAGTGATCTCATCCTCCTTCACATCCCATAATAAAATATCGAGGAGCGGAGCTCGTATATTCTCGAGCTTTACAGAACCAACTGTCTTTAGCCTTTTAACTCTTGGATTTTTATATAGTTTCTTTGCTGAAACGAGCTGAATATGTTGCATTTAATGTAAAGAATTATTTAATATTCAACAAAGAAAAAGTAGACCACTCGCTTTGTAATAGCTTCTTAAAGTTTTTATTTGTTGTCGGCCGTTCACCGACTTGGGATTTTGTGTTTATTTTGATTACAAAAGCTGTGGCTCTGTGGGCAGCACCCTCGCCTCTGAGTCAGAAGGTTGTGAGTTCAAGTCCCACTCCAGAGACTTGAGCACAGAAATCTAGGCTGACACTCCAGGGCAGTACTGAGGGAGTGCTGCACTGTCAGAGGTGCCGCCTTTCGGATGAGACGTTAAACCGAGTCTGCTCTCTTGGGTGGACGTAAAAGATCCCACGGCGCTATTTCGAAGAAGAGCCAGGGGAGTTATCCCTGGTGTCCTGGGGCCAATATTTATCCCTCAATCAACGTCACTAAAACAGATGATCTGGTCATTATCACATTGCTGTTTGTGGGAGCTTGCTGTGCGCAGATTGGCTGCTGCGTTTCCCACATTACAACAGTGACTACACTTCAAAAAGTACTTCATTGGCTGTAAAGCGCTTTGGGACGTCCTGAGGTCGTGAAAGGCGCTATAGAAATGCAAATCTTTCTTTTTGCAGAATTTCTGTGTGAAAGGATTGGAAATGTTCTCCTCGTTCTTATTCAAGGATATTTTGGAGCTGTACGACTGGAATATTCTTGGTAACGTGAAACACAAACAAAAATTTTGCAGTAAAGTAGATGGGGTGTTACCTTTTTGATTGTTAAATCCTATTTACATTCATTCGTGACAATACTTTGTATGCTGTTTTAAGATTTTTTTCAATTGGAGATTTTTTTTGGTGTATGTTCAAAGCCATTCTCATTCGATCAATTAATTAATATGAAGTACTTTTTCCTGTTGCTCATCAGAAATAGGAGCAGGAGTAGGCCATACGGCCCTTCGAGCCTGCTCCACCTTCACTTATTTTTAAGAACATAAGAATTAGGAGCAGGAGTCGGCCGTTTGGCCCCTCAAGCCTGCTCCGCCATTCAATAAGATCATGGCTGATCTTCGACCTCAACTGCACTTTCCCGCCCGATCCCCATATCCCTTGATTCCCCGAGAGTCCAAAAATCTATCGATCTCAGCCTTGAATATACTCAACGACTGAGCCTCCACAGCCCTCTGGGGTAGAGAATTCCAAAGATTCACCACCCTCTGAGTGAAGAAATTTCTCCTCATCTCAGTCCTAAATGGCCGACCCCTTATCCTGAGATTGTGACCCCTGGTTCTAGACTCCCCAGCCAGGGGAAACATCCTCCCTGCATCTACCCTGTCAAGCCCCTTAAGAATTTTGTCTGTTTCAATGAGATCACCTCTCATTCTTCTAAACTCTAGCGAATAAAGACCTAGTCTACTCAATCTCTCCTCATGGGACAATCCCCTCGTTCCAAGAATCAGTCTGGTGAACCTTCGTTGCACTCCCTCTAAGCCAGATATATTCTTCCTGAGGTAAGGAGACCAAAACTGTACACAATACTCCAGGTGTGGTCTCACCCAAGGCCCTATATAATTGCAGCAAGACTTCTTTACTCTTATTCTCCCACAGAAACATTGTTTAAAAAGAATTAAAAAATGTGTTTTTGTCTGTCTGAGAGTAGATCTTTCCTCGTTTCGTGGTGAAAAATTTGGGAGGGATCTCTTTGAGGGGAGATGCCCAGCAGGTTCGTCTTCAGCTTTGTTGACTTTTTATATCGGCTGCAATTTTGGTATTTTCCATTTATTTTACCGGACAGAAAAAAAAGATTCACACGGATGATACCAGAACCGATCAGGAAAGATTGAACAGGCTGGGGCTCTTTTTTTTCTCTGGAAAAGAGAAGGCTGAGGGGTGACCTGATTAGAGGTCTTCACGTTTATGAAAGGGTTTGATCGGGTAGACGTAGAGAAGATGTTTCCACTAGTGGGGGGAGAGACCAGAACTAGGGGCCATAAATGTAAGATAGTCACTAATAATTCCAATAGGGAATTCAGGAGAAACTTCTTTACCCAAGGAATGGTTAGTATGTGGAACTCGCTACCACAGGGAGTGGTTGAGGCGAATAGCATCGATGCATTTCAGGGGAAGTGAGATAAGCACATGAGGGAGAAAGGAATAGAAGGACCAAATTTACAGTCGTCAGACATTTTGAGTAAAATTTCAAAGATCCAGTTAAAAATATGTGTGTATAATGTTCAAACATTTGTTGAGCATATTCAGGACAGAGAGAGATAGATTTTTGGAATCGAGGGATATGGGAATCGAGTGGGAAAGTGGAGTTGAGGTCGAAGATCAGCCATGATCTTATTGAATGGCGGAGCAGGCTCGAGGGGCTGTATGGCCTACTCCTGCTCTTAATTCTTATGTTCTTAAAAATAAGTGAAGGCTTGGAGTAGGGATTATCATTAATGACCTTTGCAGAAAGCAGGCTGACTTGTTCATCAACAACTTTGCAAGGAACATAAACCATGACCAAGCTTTTCAATAAAATGTCAGATCAATGAGCAATTATTTTTAAATGCAGTGGATATACTTGCCATAGAGGGAGTGCAGCGAAGGTTCACCAGACTGATTCCTGGGATGGCAGGACCGTCGTATGAGCAGAGATTGGGTCGACTAGGCCTGTATTCACTAGAGTTTAGAAGAATGAGGGGGGATCTCATTGAAACGTATAAAATTCTGACAGGGCTAGACAGACTGGATGCAGGGAGGATTTTTCCCCTGGTTGGGGGGGTCTAGAACCAGGGGTCACAGTCTCAGGATACGGGGTAGGACATTTAGGACTGAGATGAGGAGAAATTTCTTCACTCAGAGGGTGGTGAACCTGTGGAATTCTCTACCCCAGAGGGCTGTGGAGGCCAAGTCACTGAATATATTTAAGAAGGAGATAGATAGATTTCTAGACACAAAAGGCATCAAGGGGTATGGGGAGAGAGCGGGAATATGGTATTGAGAGAGAGGATCAGCCATGATCATATTGAATGGCGGAGCAGGCTCGAAGGGCCGAATGGCCGACTCCTGCTCCAATTTTCCATGTTTCTAAAGCAGAGTCACTTGTACTGAAGGCACTGTGCAACTGTTCGATTTAAAGCCAGTGATCTCTGTTAAAAGACTCGTTTTATACGTGAGTTGTTGACTCCTAAGTAGTAAATTGAAACAACCGTGGACTTGACAGGTTTTTGTATTCAGATTTCGCACCTTTCTGGATTAGTGTCAGGTCACATGGTGGCGGGAGGGTGTAATGACAGCGTGACGTTTACATAGCAAAATTCCATTACAAATGTGGACACCAGAAAATCATAATGGAAATAGAAAAATAAGGACAGAACGAATGACTTTAAAATGAGATCTGAATTACGTCTTGTGTTCGGCCAATTATTCCCGGCCCTCTAACCCCACCTCACTTTAAAAACTGTATTTTGTCTTGATTCCCCGCGCACAGTCCAATGGGAGATTGACGTGCGATGCGTGTGTGTATGTATATGTAAATATATCTTGATGTTTCCTAGGTCCTACATTTGAGAGTGGTGCTGCATCCTGTCCAAGATTTCATTTCCTGCCTCGCTTTGTCAGATCGATACCTGGTGAGTGGTGGAATAATAGAATAGCACAGCACAGATGGAGGCCATTCGGCCCATCGAGTCTGCGCCGGCTCTTTCGAGGAGCAATCCAGTTAGTCATGAATAAAAGATGGCGAATAGTACGGTGCCAGTTGCTGCCATATATCACTCGGGACCTGCGTTTGCAAGTAATGTACACTGTGTGTTGCTTGATGTCGTACAAAAATGGTGATGTTGATATTCCATCCCTTTTTTTTATAGCCTAAAACTATGGTGATATGCTACTTTCAAGAGAGCACCACGTGCCTCACATTTACTCAATCGTGTGTTGGCCGTTGCTCAGTGGGCGGCACTCTCGCCTCTGAGTCAGAAGGTCGTGGGTTCAAGTCCCACTCCAGAGACTTGAGCACAAAAATCCAGGCTGACGCTTCAGTTAGGCTGAGTGGCCTGTTATTGCTGAACATTCTATGTAACGTAATACCCGGTAATATTACAGATCCTATTACGTCAGCTACTATGACTCGATCCTCTGCCTTAAATTGGAATTGTCCTTAACCCTACACCTGGCAACGCTGCTTCCAAACTGCTCCCACAAACAGCAATGTGATCATGACCATGAACACATAATCTGTTTTTTAGCGATGTTGATTGAGGGATAAATATTGGCCCAGGACACCGGGGATAACTCCCCTGCTCTTCTTCAAAACAGTGGCCGCGGGATCTTTAACATCCACCTGAGAGAGCAGACGGGGCCTCGGTTTAACGTCTCATCCGAAAGACGGCACCTCCGACAGTGCAGCACTCCCTCAGTGCGGCAATGGAGTGTCGGCCTAGATTTTTGTGCTCAAGTCTCATGGAGTGGGACTTGAACCCACAACCTTCAGACTCAGAGACGAGGAGTGCCGCCCACTGAGCCACGGCTGGCATTCAGTTGCATCTGAAACCAGCGTCTGTAATGACAGCGTGACATTTACATAGCAAACCACTCCCTTTAAGTAGAGAAATATGATTTGGAAGGTCGGAACTGGAAGAAGACAATCACTGACAGTAGTGAAACACCAAATATCCTTTGGAACTAAATGCTATACAGCATTGTCGGCAAAAATGGCGGCAGGGTTAATTATGTGTGACTCCGACCACGGTCCCTGTTCCTCTTCACAAGTTACTGTTTTGTCTCCTTGTCAGATAGTGGAAAAGAGGTGCTGTCAATGCACCAGGTCTTGCTTTACCTCTTGCGCAGCAGTAAGCCTCTGGTCCCCGAGGAGGAGATTGCCAACATGCTACAGTGGGAGGAGTTGGAGTGGCAGAAGTACGCCGAAGAGTGTAAAGGCATGATTGTGACCCACCCTGGCATGGTATGTGCTCAGACAGAAGTGGACGTTTATGTAGAATGTAACGTGTTCTTGAGCAGGAAGCGGTAAAATTGCAGTAAAGTGTCTGCTAATGAATAGACCTATGACCAATGTTCCCTTTAAGCTGCACGGATACGACCCGCGTAGCCGGCTTTTCAGTGCGAAAACCGCGCATATGCGACATATTGAATGGGCCATGCAGCCCTTTAAAGGGGCCGCGCAGCGCCAAAAGAAATTGCAGGGAACATTGCCTATGACTGTACAATTGCAGACTTCCTTACTCTTGTACTCCAACCCCCTTACAATTAGAGGCACTATATAAAGCCAGGTTGTTGTAGACTACAGGGCAGACAGCTAATTGAAACTAACGTGACTTAACGTTTCAAACTTAACGCAAAAGTTTCTTTTTTTTTATATACACTGATCTCTTTATCAAACTGGAAGTGGCCTTGCCTTATACGGTAGTCTCCGGTCAATGCGCCACCCTTCAGCCGATTCTTACGCACACAGGTTTACATTTCTCCACAACATCCTTTGGCAATATACATCAACATCCCGTTGCATAGGTTGCAATGCCCTATTGGCAGGAATCCCAGTTTCAGTCCCAAGGTCCTGAAACATGCCACTTGAACAAACTGACTGTTGCTAAGTGAAATCCGTATCTCTCTCTCTCTCTCTCTCTCTCTCTCTCTCTCTTTTTCTCTCTCCAATAATGCCAATCACTTTTTTTTTGCTCTATATTGAATGAGCTAAACATGAACACCTTTCGGAAGCCGGATTCGCCGAGTTCCATGTACCAACAGCGGGTGCTGTCAAATGACGTTACAGCCAAGAGTTTTAATGCCAACTCGCAAGACTCTCTTAGCAAGGTGTTGTTTTGCTCTTGACGTGCAGTCGGGTAATCCGAATTGGCCGCGTGTGCTGCAAGACGTCCCTTGAGTGCTCATTTCGCTGTGGCAGCACTTTTGATGCAGCTAATCTGCTCCTCAGATAACATGCTCCAGCCGTTTTAGGGAATCTGTGCACGTACAGTGCTGCCAAAGCACACTGCTTCTCGTTTCTGCTTCAATTACAATCTTTTCAGACTGGGTCACAGTAGGAAGGAAAAAAAAGTACTATAAATTTGCTCATGGGACTTGAAAGCAAGTCTGCAATCTGCTGGGTGGGGGGGGGGGTGGAAATGTTGCACAGCTTTCAAGGACCAAAGCTCTACAGAAGAACAACTTGGTGCACACACTCTCTGATTAGCGAATTCAGGAGAAACTTCTTTACCCAGAGAGTGGTGAGAATGTGGAACTCGCTACCACAGGGAGTGGCTCAGGCGACGAGCATAGATGCATTTAAGGGGAAGGCTGGATAAGCGCACGAGGGGGAAAGAAATCGAAGGTATGCCGATGGGATTAGATGAAGAGGGGTGGGAGGATGTTCGCGTGGAGCGTAAGCACCGGCCTGGATGAGTTGGGCCGAATGGTGTTTCTGTGCTGTAGCCTCGATGTAATTCTATGTATGCAAATCAATTGGGTAACTATAGTTTCTTTTTTTTTAATCAAAACCATCATTATTTCGGTTTAATAATGAGATTCTATTTGCAAAGGGTTTTTTGTTTTGAAATGTTGAACGCAGATATCTTGTTTCAAATCTGGGGGACTGCACAAGTCTTGTGCTACGGGTAGTGCTGCAACCAGTGGTTTGTAAAAAAAAAAAGGCTTTCAAACCGGTGTCAGCCGTGGCTCAGTAGGGTAGCACCCTCGCCTCTGAGTCGGAAGGTTGTGGGTTTAAGTCCCGCTCCAGAGACTTGAGCACAAAAATCTAGGCTGACACTCCTAGTGCAGTGCTGAAGGAGTGCCGCACTGTCAGAGGTGCCGTCTTTCAGATAAGACATTAAACTGAGGCCCCGTCTGCTCTCTCATGTAAAAGATCCCATGGCACTATTTCGAAGAAGAGCAGGGGGAGTTCTCCCCGGTGTCCTGGGGATGTATCCCTCAACCAACATCACTAAAAACAGATTATCTGGTCATTATCACATTGCTGTTTGTGGGAGCTTGCTGTGCACAAATTGGCTGCCGCATTTCCCACAACAGTGACTGCACTTCAAAAAGTACTTCATTGGCTGTAAAGCGTTTTGGGACGTCCTGAGGTTGTGAAAGGCGCTGTAGAAATGCAAGTCTTTCTTTTTGGTTAGCTTTTTGCCTTGATATTTTATGTTTTTTTGCTTCCAAAAATACTTGTGTATATTTTCTTTGAAGAGCAGTGTGGGCAAGGCAGATACATGACTGACAAACATTTTGTCTATTTGTTCAATAGTCACAAAGGCTAATGGAATGTTAGCCTTTATAACTAGAGGGGAGGAAGTTTCGACCACATCTGGTGAACTGTGTACAGTTCTGGACACCGCACCGTAGAAAGGATATATTGTCCTTGGAAGGAGTGCAGCGCCGATTCACCAGAATGTTACCAGGGCTCCAAGGGTTAGATTATGAAGAGAGATTACAGAAACTAGGCTCGGATTCTCTGAAATATAGAAGGCTAATGAGTCATTTGATTGAGTTTTTTAGAATTTTGAAAGGAATTTTTTTTAAATTCGTTTGTGGGATCTGGGCGTCGCTGACAAGGCCAGCATTTATTGCCCATCCCTAATTGCCCTTGAGAAGGTGGTAGTGAGCCGCCTTCTTGACCCGCTGCACTCCGTGTGGTGAAGGTGCTCCCACAGTGCTGTTAGGGAGGGAGTTCCAGGATTTTGACCCAGCGACAATGAAGGAACGGCCGATATACTTCTAAGTCAGGATGGTGTGTGACTTGGAGGGGAACTTGGAGGTGGTGGTGTTCCCATGCACCTGCTGCCCTTGTCCTTCTAGATGGAAGAGGTCGTGGGTTTGGGAGGTGCTGCCGAAGAAGCCTTGGCGAGTTGCTGCAGCGCATCTTGTAGATGGTACGCACTGCAGCCACGGTGCGCCGGTGGTGGAGGGAGTGAATGTTTAAGGAGGTGGATGGGGTGCCAATCAAGTGGGCTGCTTTGTCCTGGATGGTGTCGAGCTTCTTGAGTGTTTTTGGAGCTGCACTCATCCAGGCAAGTGGAGAGTATTCCATCACACTCCTGACTTGTGCCTTGTAGATGGTGGAAAGGGGAGTCAGGAGGTGAGACACTCGCCGCAGAATACCTGGCCTCTGATAGGGTAGATAGCGAGAAACTTTCCACTGGTGGGGGAGTCTAGGACAAGGGGACATAACTTTAAAATCAGAGCCAGGTCATTCAGGAGAGAAGTTAGGAAACACTTCTTGATGCAAAGGGTGATAGAAGTGTGGCGAACTCTCCCACAAAAAGCAGTAGATGCTAGCTCAATCAATAATTTAAAATCTGAGATCAATAGATTTTTGCTATCCAAGGGTATGAAGGGATATGGAGCCAAGCGGGGTGGATAGAGTTAAGATACAGATCTCATTGACTGGCCGAACAGATTCGAGGGGCTGAATGGCCTACTCACTGTTCCTATTTCATATGAAATTTTAACAAATATTGCCATTGCTTTACCTTTCTATTTTCTGGATGCTGTAATCCAAATTAAATTACATTAATACAGAAATATCCATAGATTTATATATCAAACCTGCTAATACCAGGCACTAGGGTTTATTTCTAGAGGGATAGAATTGATAAATATGGAAGTTATGCTAAACCTGTATCGAACCTTGGTTAGACCACACTTGGAGTACTGTGGGCAGTTCTGGTCGCCATATTATAAAAAGTATATAGAGGCACTGGAGAGGGTGCAGAGAAGATTTACAAGGATGATACCAGAAATGCGAGGTTATATCGGTCAGGAAAGGATGAACAGGCTGGGTCTCTTTTCTCTTGAAAAGAGAAGGCTGAGGGGCGACCTAATAGAGGTCTTTAAAATTATGAAAGGTTTTGATAGAGTGGATACAGAGAGAGTGTTTCCACTTGTGGGGAAGAGCAAAACTAGAGGCCATCAATATGAGATAGTCACCAAGAAATCCAATAGGGAATTCAGAAGAAACTTCTTTACCCAGAGAGTGGTGAGAATGTGGAACTCGCTACCACAGGGAGTAGTTGAAACGAATAGTATAGATGCATTTAAGGGGAGGCTAGACAAGCATATGAGGGAGAAGGGAATAGAGGGTTATGGTGATAGAGTTAGATGAGGAAAGATGGGAGGAGGCTCGAATGGAGCATAAATGCCGGCATGGACTGGTTGGGCCAAATGGCCTGTTTCTGTAATAAAATCAAAAAATGCTGGAAATACTCAGCAGGTCAGGCAGCATCTGTGCAAAGAGAAACAATGTTAACATTTCAGGTCGATGACCCTTCGTCAGAACTGGAAAAAGTTGGAGATGGAACAGGTTTTAAGCAAGTGCAGGGGCAGGGAAAGGGGGGAGGGGAGGAAAGAACAAAAGGGAAGGTCTGTGATAGGGTGGAAGGCAGGAGAGATTAAATGACAAAAGGGATGATGGTGCAAGGCTAAAGGAGATGGTAATGGGACAAGTAAAGAAACAAAAGATGGCTCTAGATGAAGTGTAAATTGCGACGGCAGAATGAAAGACAGCTGCCACGTGAGAGAGAGAAAAAAAAATGGAAAAAAAGAGGATAGGGGTAGAGGTTATGATCTGAAATTGTTGAACTCAATGTTGAGTCCAGAAGGCTGTAAAGTGCCTAATCGAAAGATGAGGTGTTGTTCCTCGAGCTTACGTTGAGCTTCATTGGAACAGTGTAAGAGGCCGAGGACAGAGAGATCAGAGTGGGAGTGGAGCGGGGAATTAAAGTGACAGGCGACCAGAAGCTCAGGGTCACCCTTACGGACTGAACGGAGGTGTTCCGCAAAGCGGTCACCCAATCTGCATTTGTTCTCCCCAGTGTAGAGGAGACCGCATCGTGAGCAGCGAATACAGTATACTCAATTGCAAGAAGTACAAGTAAATTGCTGTTTCACCTGGAAGGGGTGTTTGGGGCCCTGGACAGTGGGAAGGGGGGAGGTATAAGGGCAGGTGTTGCATCTCCTGCGCTTGCACGGGAAGGTGCCGGGCGAAGGGGAAGGGGTGTTGGGGGTGATAGAGGAGTGGACCAGGGTGTCGTGGAGGGAGCGGTCCCTTTGGAATGCTGAAAGGGGAGGTGAGGGGAAGATGTGTTTGGTGGTGGGATCACGCTGGAGGTGGGGGAAATGGCGGAGGATGATCCGTTGAATGTGGAGGCTGGTGGGGTGAAAGGTGAGGACAAGTGGAACTCTATCGTGGTTCCGGGAGGGAGGGGAAGGAGGTGAGAGCAGAAGTGCGGGAGATAGAACGGACATGGTCAAGGGCCGTGCCAACCACAGTAGAGGGGAATCCTCGGTTGAGGAAAGGAAGACATGTCGGAAGCACTGGTATGGAAGGTGGCATCGTCAGAGCAGATGCGGCGGAGACGGAGAAACTGGGAGAATGGAATAGAGTCCTTGCAGGAAGCGGGGTGGGAGGAAGTGTAGTCCAGGTAGCTGTGGGAGTCAGTGGGCTTGCAGTGAATGTTTGTCAATAGCCTATCCCCAGCCTAAGGCCTGTTTCTGTGCCGGGTATCCTCTGTAATTCTATGTAAAAGACATATTACAAACATTATAAAAGAAAGGGAACTTGAAAGTTTCTATTTTGCTGCCTGATATATAGGATTATTGAGTTCACAGTTAGAATTAATTTCTGAGGTAAATCTTTCGTAGAAAAGCCTGTTCGCTCGCTCCAGAGTCTGTCCGCTATAAGATCACTCAACTTGACCAGTTCCTGATGTTTGCGTTACTGTGTTGTTGTTATTTACCGGACGGCTGTTTAACCAAGATTCTTCTGATGTCTTTACAGAAGCCCAGCTCTGTTCGTATTGACCAGTTGGACCGGGAGCAGTTTAACCCTGAGGTCATCACCTTTCCCATTATAGTTCATTTCGGCATCCGGCCTGCTCAGCTAAGTTATGCTGGCGACCCACAGTAAGTTGACCTCTTCGCACGACCTCAACACACAAAAGCAAACCGCTGCACGTGCTGGAAATCACAGTACCTGTTGCTTCCTCTGAAACTTATTACTAACAAAGGCAGAGAGTACTGAAGCCAGGAAGTTATGCTAAACCTTTATAAAACACTAGTTTGGCCCCAGCTGGAGTATTGTGTTCAATTCTGGGCACCGCACTTTTTAGGAAGGACGTGAATGCATTAGAGAGGGTGCAGAAAAGAGTTACCAGAATGGTTCCAGGGATGAGGGAATACAGTTACGTGGATAGACTAGAAAAGCTGGAGTTGTTCTCCTTCGAGCAGAGAAGGCTAAGAGGAGATTTGATAGAGGTGTTCAAAATCATGAAGGATTTCGAGTAAATAAAGAGAAACTGTTTCCAATGGCTGAAGGGTCGATAACCAGAGGGCACAGATTTAAGGCGATTGGCAAAAGAACCAGAGGCGACATGAGGAAAAACTATTTTACGCAACGAGTGGTTAGGATTTGGAATGCGTTGCCTGATAGGGTGGTGGAGACAGATTCAATAGTAGCCTTCAAAAGGGAATTGGATAAATACTTGAAGGAGAAAAGGTTGCAGGGATATGGGGAAAGAGCGGGGGAGTGGGACGAACTGGATTGCTCTTCGAAAGAGCCGGCGCAGACTCGCTGGGCCGAATGGCCTCCTTCTGTGCTGTCCTATTCTATGACTCTATGATTTTCACTCCTCCCCATTCTCAAATTGCCCCCTTGATTCCCCTCCCAGTACTCCCATACTCAACAATGCGCCCACACCTTGTTACTGCCATCTTAGTTCTGCCAAACTCCAAGTCCGTCCATCCTTCCACCGCTGTCACACCCAGCTCTGCCATACCATGCTGCAGGTGCACCCTTCCCGTGTCCTAACTCGCACCAAGTCCCGTTCGCCCATCACCCCCTGTGCTCACTGACCTACATTGGCTCCCGGTTAAGCAGCGCCTCGATTTCAAAATTCTCATCCTTGTTTTCAAATCCCTCCATGGCCTCCTTGCCCCCTCCCTATCTCTGTAATCTCCTCCAGCCCCACAACCCCCCCGAGATCTCTGCGTTCCTCCAATTCTGCCCTCTTGAGCATCCCTGATTATAATCGCTCCACCATTGGCGGCCGTGCCTTCAGCTGCCTGGGCCCTCAGCTCTGGAATTCCCTGCCTAAACCTCTCTACCTCTCTCTCCTCCTTTAAGACGCTCCTTAAAACCTACCTCTTTGACCAAGCTTTAATATCTCTTTATGTGGCTCGCCGTCACATTTTGTTTGTTAACACTCCTGTGAAGTGCCTTGGGACATTTTACTACGTTAAAGGCGCTATATAAATACAGGTGGTTGTTGTTGTTCCCAGTGTTTCAAAATACCACAACCGCTGCTTCCAGCTCCCAGTCCACAACACCAGTCCTGGTTTTCCCAGAAACTGACATTTTCTCTCTTCCACCGCCCCCACACCGATGTTCCCAGGCCTCCATTGCCTCTGCTTACTTGTACATGAATCACTGACATTACCAGGATAACTTCCCCCAGCAGACAGCCCCTGAACCCATGCAGCTCTCACCTGCCAACCCTCCATCATCGCTACTTGTAGTTCTGACAAACTATCTTCTGTTTACCTGTAGCAGGCTCGCTACCATGACCTTCTGTATCCATGCAGATATGGACATGAGAGGGTGCAGAGGAGATTTACCAGAATGGTTCTGGGGATGGGGGATCTTAGCTACAAGGACAGGTTGGAGAAGCTGGATTTGTTTTCATTAGAGCAAAGGAGGTTGAGGGGTGATTTGATAGAGGTGTACAAGATTATGACGGGTTTGGATAGGCTAGACGGGGAAAGGCTGTTCCCACTAGTTGATGGTACAGGGACTAGGGGACACAGATTTAAGGTTTTGGGCAAGAGATACAGGGGGGATGTGAGGAAAGACTTTTTTACGCAGCGAGTGGTGAGGACCTGGAACTCGCTGCCGACGGAAGTGGTGGAAGCGGAGACACTCTGGCCTCAATTTTCACCGGCCTGTGGAGGCGGGTTTGGAGGCGGAAGTGGTGTGAAAATAGCAGATTCGGGGGTCCCGAACCCAACCCGCCTCCATGCCTGTTTCCCAGGAGGCAGGTACCCGACCTGTGCTGGGACCCGCCTCCCCGAGGCGGGAAGGGGATTAGTGCCAATAAACTGCCTGTTAACAGGTAGTTAACAGGCAGTTTTTTGCCTAATCCCTATTTTTAGCCCTGAAGTGTGGACTTCCCGACAGGTCCCAACCACGCCGATTTAGCGAGGCGGACCGTCGGTCTGCAGGGCTTGGAGGGGTCGAGATGTCAGGTGAGTGATGGGTGCATGAGTGCAGAGGTAAGTGTGTTTAGTGTGTGTAAAGTGTTTTAAGAACTTTTACTTACCTTAACTTTGTCCTGCAGGCTTCCTTCCTTCAGTTCTCGGGAGTCCCTCAGCTCACCGGCACAGAAAGCAGAATGGCCGCGGAGCTGTCAAAAGCTGCAGTCTCTGCTTTCTGTGCTGGATTGATTTCTAACTGAGTCTAAGTACAGGGACTCAAGTTAGAAATCATATTGTCAGTGTTTGACAGCTTCACAGAGCTGTCAAACACTGAAATTTCATCTGTCAAAAGCTCTTGACAGATGAATTTCAATGGCTGACGTCACCTGTATCCAAGGGACCCTTGATTGGCCTGCTGAGCCCGCTGGGCGGGCTTAACAAGGTCAATCAAGGGAAAATACAGTGGGTTGGCCACAAGTCAATGGAGGCGGGACTACAACCCAAAAAGTGGGAGTCCCGCCTCCATCACGTCCCCATTGACAAAATCCAGCCGTCAATGTTTTCAAGGGGAGACTGGATAGGCACTTGAGGGAAATAAACTTGCAGGGCTTCGGGGATAGAGCGGGGAAATGGGACTGACTGGATTGCTCTACAGAGAGCCGGCACGGACTCGATGGGCCGAATGGCCTCCTTCTGTGCCGTTATGACTCTACGACGTTATGACTCTATGATCAGGCACTTCCAGCCCGAGAAAGCTACAATTAGACTTATCGATCGCTGTAATTCAGTGGCCTGGATAGTGCACTGCGGCTGATTGTCGCTTCTAAAAATGGGTGCAGACAGGGCATAACAGAGTAGAAAATTAGGTGGAAATTGGTTACGCTTGATTGGTGGTCTGGCTTCAATTTCTGTTCAGTCTGGGTCAGTCAGTTTAAGCTCCCATCCAAAGCAATGAGTAAAATTCAATGTGGAAATCCGATTAAAGGCGCTATGTAAAGGCAAGTTGTTGTTGTTCTGAGGTAGGATGATGCCTTAGCATGCCAGGCGATGACTACATCTGTTCGTCTGCTGGGAGAGAAGATGTTACTGGCCAAGGGAGAGGTATAAATTTCGAGGAGGAGTGAGTCTGGATTTCCCCTTTAAGTCATCGAACCTTCACTTTGTGATTCTTACTAAAAAATTAGGTCGCTTATGTCAGCTGTGGCTCAGTGGGTAGCGCACTCGCCTCTGAGTCAGAAGGTTGTGGGTTCACAGTCCCACTCCAGGGACTTGTGCGCATAAAGCTAGGCTGACACTCCAGTGCAGTGCTGAGGGAGTGCTGCACTGTCAGAGGTGCCGTCTTTCGGATGAGACGTTAAACCGAGGCCCCGTCTGCTCTCTCAGGTGGATGTAAAAGATTCCAGGGCACTATTTTGAAGAAGAGCAGGGAGAGTTCTCCCCAGTGTCCTGAGCCAATATTTATCCTTCAATCCACATAACAAAAACAGATTATCTGGTCATTATCACATTGCTGTTTGTGGGAGCTTGCTGTGCGCAAATTGGCTGCCGCGTTTCCCACATTACAACAGTGACTACACTTCAAAAAGTACTTCATTGGCTGTAAAGTGCTTTGGGACGTCCGGTGGTCGTGAAAGGCGCTATAGAAATGCAAGTCTTTCTTTTTGAATAATGAAGCATCCCGAGCACACAACAGCAATTCCTGATGCGAATGATGTCTCCACATCGCCGTCTGCTCTCTGTGTGAGATCACACCAGGTACTGCTTTACTGCCCATAGAAAATAGAGCAAACTATGGTCCTATTATTTAAAAAAAGCACGAGTAACAAGAGTTTAATGAATCAAATACCTGCACAATTTGTTTTTAATTTTCAACTTGTTGGATTTGGAAGGAATCTCATACCTATTTTTTTAATTTTTTTTAAATCCTGTTAACCAGGGGAGGTAAAACAAATTGCAAATCTCTAAGCAGTGATTCACAATTGCTAAGTTTCTGTTGTGGCTGAAATAACAGATGGAAAATTGAGTTTCAAGAGAGAAAATACACAAATTTGAAGAAGTTAGAAGGGCACGAGTTATTTTTTTTTTGTAGTGCTTTCAAAAAAAATCTATATTCGGTGCGGCCTCGTAACAGTTTCCAACATCACCAAGTGGTGGCAGTAGTGTCACAGGAAGCTATCACATTGGCAGTGAATTACATAGAGCACACAGCGTTAAGTTTTAGAAAAGAAAGAAAAAAAAGACTTGCATTTCTATAGCACCTTTCACGACCACCGGACGTCCCAAAACGCTTTACAGCCAATGAAGTACTTTTTTGAAGTGTAGTCACTGTTGTAATGTAGGAAACGCGACAGCCAATTTGCGCACTGCAAGCTCCCACAAACAGCAATGTGATACTGACCAGATAATCTGTTTTAGTGATGTTGATTGAGGGATAAATATTGGCCCCGGGACACCGGGGAGAACTCCCCTGCTCTTCTTCGAAATAGTGCCGTGGGATCTTTTACGTCCACCTGAGAGAGAGCAGACGGGGCCTCGGTTCAACGTCTCGTCTGAAAGACGGCACCTCCAACAGTGCAGCACTCCCTCAGCGCTGCACTGGAGTGTCAGCCGAGAATTTTGTCGGATAATGCTCCTGTGAAGCGCCTTGGGACGTTTTTCTATGTTAAAGGTGCTATATAAATGCAAGCTGTGGTTGTTGTAATGTTGGCCATGCAAAGTTGAAGGTAAACGGACTACAGGTTCCAACACAAGAGCTCGCTGCTTACAAAGATGCTTTTTTAACCGCTTTCTCAACCTGACCTGCCACCTTCAACGATTGGTGCACATATACCCCCCGGTCTCCCTGTTTATGCACCCGCTTTAGAATTGTACCCTTTACTTTATATTACCTCTTCTCGTTCTTCCTACCAAAATGTATCACTTTGCACTTTTCTGCATTAAATTTCATCTGCCACGTGTCCGCCCATTCCACCAGCCTGTCTATATCCTCTTGAAGTCTATCACTATCCTCCTCACTGTTCACTATACTTCCAAGTTTTGTGTCATCTGCAATTTTTGAAATTGTGCCCTGTACACCCAAGTCCAAGTCATTAATATATATCAAGAAAAGCAGTACCGACCCCTGGGGACCACCACTGTATACCTTCCTCCAGTCCGAAAAACAACCGTTCACCACTGCTCTCTGTTTCCTATCACTTAGCCAATTCCATATCCATGCTGCCACTGTCCCTTTTATTCCATGGGCTTCAACTTTGCTGGTAAGCCTATTATGTGGCACTTTATCAAACTCCTTTTGGAAGTCCATGTACACCACGTCAGCCCTCTCTGTTACCTCATCAAAAAACTCATCAAGTTAGTTAAACATGATCTGCCTTTTCAAATCCACGCTGGCTTTCCTTAATTGTCCAAGTGACTGTTAATTTTGTCCCGTATTATCATTTCAAAAAGCTTCCCTGCTAATGAGGTTAAACTAACTGGCCGGTAGTTGCTGAGTTTATCCTTGCACGCTTTTTGAACAAGCGTGTAACATTTGCAATTCTCCAGTCCTCTGGCACCACCTCCATATCTAAGGAGGATTGGAAGATTATGGGGAGTACCTCCGCAATTTCCACCTTTATTTCCCTCGGCATCCTAGGATGCATCCCATCCGGTCCTGGTGACTTATTGGCCCAAAAATTAGTGCCGCTACGCGAGAGTACGCACTGCGTACTCTCGCGTATTCTGTCTCCAATTGCCGGTTATCTGCATGCACTGCGCATGCGCTGAAAACCGGCACTTGGTGAATGGAAAAGGGGGCGGTTCCTAGCTGAACCGCGTGCGCGCTACAGGCTGCGCGCATGCAGTGCACTTAGTGGTTTCAACGCGCAGGTAAGTACGGAAGATTTTACACATAAAAAAAGGAGGAGTAAGACCCACTTTTAACAAGGTAAGTAGTGAATTAAGTATTATTTTGAATTTTTTTTAACAGGTATATCTTTTTTAGAGACTTTAAAGACAGGTAAGTTTATTTTTATAACTTTTTAAAAGATTTTAAATTTTTTCAAAAATTTAATTTTTTATTTAAAATGGTTAATTTATTTAACTATACTTATTTTATTAATGTGATGGGTTTTTTTTAAATTTAATTGAGGTTTAGCTGTTCTTTTGGGGGGCTATAGTATTCATAACTTTCACAGCACTTATGTGAAAGTTATGAATGGAAGATGGTGTGCTGCCATTGGCTCTAACTGAGTCACGTGATCCCACAGCTCGCACGAATTAACTACGCCTGTGGGATACGCAAGCCCAGCACAGCAGCTGTCCAGAACATCAAGTTCGTGCGAGCTGGAACTGAAAAAGCCAACGCGCAGTGAGAGATCGCGGGGAAGCCTTACCCTCGCACGAAGGCTTCCTCACGAATTTTTGGGCCATTAACTTTAAGGACAGCCAGCCTTTCTCGTACCTCCTCTTTATCAATTTTTATCTCATCCAGTATCTCCACTACCTCCTCTTTCACTATGACTTTGGCAGCATCTTCTTCCTTAGTGAAGACAGATGCAAAGTACTCATTTAGTACCTCAGCCATGCCCTCTGCCTCCATGTGTAGGTCTCCATTTTGGTCCCTAATCGGCCCCATCCCTCCTCTTACTACCCGTTTACTATTTCTATGCCTATAGTAGACTTTTGAATTCCCTTTTATGTTGGCTGCCAATCTATTCTCCTACTCTCTCTCTCTCTCTCTCTCTCTTTGCCCCTCTTATTTCCTTTCTCACTTCTCCCTCTGAACTTTCTATATTCAGCCTGGTAAATGCAAGTCTTTCTTTTCTTTCTGTAAATGCTTTGTCCGAGACCCCTTGAAACCTTTGATTCTTGAGCCCTCGGTGACTTCATCTCTCAGTTGCTTGGTGCCAACCTCAATCATCAGGGCGTTGAAGCCAATTTATGCACAGGTTACCTCATTCCACAACTTGACGAGCTCCGATGGGTGCTGTCGTTCTCCGATTGGAATGGCATCCCAGTGCGCAGTGTAGATGGACTCCCTGGAGTAAATACGCTTCCCAATTTATACGCAAGGTTGTACCTGGTAAAGGAGCCAATGCCTCTCAACAGTATTACAGACTATCACTTGTGAAAGTTGGAAAGTAAGATAGCTAGTGATGTGAGGATTTCACAGTAAGCGTACAATTTTCGACAGAACACTGATCTATCATAAACTTGATTAAGCGAGTGAGCTGGTTCCACCCCCTCACTAGTGGGCATTCCGCATAAAATTCCCGCTGTGGCTACCCCTCCTTCTCATATTTTTCTTTTGTGCCGAGTTTGCAAAGGTGAGAGGGGCCGGATTTGAGAAATTGTACAACTTGGCCCTCGTCCAACGGTCTGCGCCGTGCCGCCCTGGCTTTGTCCACATTACCCAAGGACCAACGTTCCCTTTGAGCCGCGCGGCCGCGCTGCGCCCTGGGTGGCCCCGCGCAGCCGGTGAGCCGGCTTTTAAATGGAGAAACCGCGCCGGCGCCTAATTTTGAATGGGCCGCGCAGACGGTTAAAGGGGCCGAGCGGCCCGAAAATAAATCGCAGGGAGCATTGCCAAGGGCCATTTAAAATGTTAACAATGCCTCTCTAACTCCTGCCTTTATCAGCAGAATATAAATAAACTAGCAGCCCTTACAACCATGATCCTGTTCTGATAAAACTAAATGCACGCAACTAAAGGTTAACTTTTCAGCCGAATTGATAGACTACTGGCTACAGACTCTGGAATAAGTAAGTGGGCCAATTCCTTGGGAACATAAAGGGAAAAATTATTCCTGGGTAGAGTTAGATTGTTAATTTAAGGAAACGATTGTCTAGACAAAGCCAATATTCCGGTTCACTATAACTACCAAAATACGCATTACCTGTAATGTATTTAGTTGGAGAAAACTGTTCAGTTTATCCCGTCGTCGTGACGAACCATAAGAATATAAAAATTGGGAGCAGGAGTCGGCCATACGGCCCCTCGAGCCTGCTCCACCATTCAATAAGATCATGGCTGATCTTCGGCCTCAACTCCACTTTCCCGCCCGATCCCCATATCCCTTGATTCCCCTAGAGTCCAAAAATCTATCGATCTCAGCCTTGAATATACTCAACGACTGAGCATCCACAGCCCTCTGGGGCAGAGAATTCCAAAGATTCACAACCCTTTGAGTGAAGAAATTCCTCCTCATCTCAGTCCTAAATGGCCGACCCCTTATCCTGTGACTGTGCCCCCTAGTTCTGGACTCTCCAGCCAGGGGAAACAACCTCTCAGCATCTACCCTGTCAATCCCCCTTGGAATCTTATGTTTCAATGAGATCAGCTTCTAAACTCCAGAGAGTGTAGGCTCAATCTCTCCTCATAGACCAGCCCTATAATCACAGGAATCAATCTGCTGCACCTTCGTTGCACCGCCTCTAAGGCAAGTATATCCTTCCTTAAGTAAGGAGACCAGAACTGTGCACAGTACTCCAGGTGTGGTCTCACCAAAACTGCATACAATTGCAGCAAGACTTCCTTACTCTTATACTGCAACCCCTTTGCAATAAAGTGCAGTGGAGTGCACTATATTTAAAAGTTGGGATAATTCTTGCGCTTTGAACATGAAATTAGTTAATACAATTAAGTTTTTTTTTTATTCGTTTATGGGATGTGGGCGTCACTGGCAAGGCCAGCATTTATTGCCCATCCCTAATTGCCCCTTGAGAAGGTGATGGTGAGCCGCCTTCTTGAACCGCTGCAGTCCGTGCGGTGAAGGTGCTCCCACAGTGCTGTTAGGGAGGGAGTTCCGGGATTTTGACCCAGCGACGATGAAGGATCGGCGATATACTTCTAAGTCAGGATGGTGTGTGACTTGGAGGGGAACTCGGAGGTGGTGGTGATCCCATGCGCCTGCTGCCCTTGTCCTTCTAGGTGGAAGAGGTCGCGGGTTTGGGAGGTGATGCCGAAGAAGCCTTGGCGAGTTGCTGCAGTGCATCTTGTAGATGGTGCACACTGCAGCCACGGTGCGCCGGTGGTGGAGGGAGTGAATGTTTAAGGAGGTGGATGTACTAGTGGATTTAGGTGCTGACTCGCTCACATGTTGCCACTTGTGTAATATATACACAGGCCCAACAGTTGGAATGAGATCAAAGTAATGCATCAGTGGAGTGCTCTCTCCCCACTGCTGACTGCGTCCTACAAAAAAGAAACTTGCCTTAAATTCCCTGTAGGTTTTTTATTTCAGCGGTTGCTGTTAGAATGGAACCAGATCTGGAGGAGAAACAGGATTTGTAGGTCATGAGTGGCGTTACGTTATTGTGAATGCAATCCTCCTGCAGCCACTGTGCTATAATGGAAATGGCTAAATGTCTTTTGGGGAATGCTTCCGTGGAACTTACTCGAAGGTTGCCTGGGAACACAGTTGGAGGTGAAAAGGGTGCCTTGAATTTGGCGGAACGAAGCTGATTGCAGCTTCAGGGCACTGCAGTTGTCGAAATGGCGAGAAGCAGCGCTGTAAAAGGCACAGCATACAATGTACCGACAAGGGGGGGGCATTCCGAAAAGTCGCTCCTCGTTGATATAACAGTTGCTGACAGATTCTAAATAAAAGTGCCCAGCCAGCAACCAAGTTCGATGCCCGCTTTTTAATTTACCTTTTATTAATTTTTAACCCGACGCGAAACAAAACACTCGTGACCACTTTGCTCCAAGAAAAGCTTGTTTAAAGTGCGTGAGTATGATTCTATACTTTTAAACAGTAGTTTCAATCTTTTTAAAAATAAAAAACAATTCTGAATATTTTTACCTGTTTGTGAAGGTGAAGGATAAAAGAAAAGACTTGCAGTTGTATCGCACCTTTGCATGACCTCAGGACATCCCAAAACGCTTTACAGCTAATTAAGTAGAGAATCATAGAATAGTACAGCACAGAAGGAGTCCATTCGGCCCATTGAGTCTGCGCCGGCTCTTTCGAAGAGCAATCCAGTTAGTCCCACTCCCCCGCTCTTTCCCTATATCCCTGCAATTTTTTCTCCTTCAAGTATTTATCCAATTCCCTTTCGAAGGCTACTATTAAATCTGTCTCCACCGTCCTATCAGGCAGTGCATTGCAAATCCTACTTGCAAAGTGTAGTCACTGCTGTAGTGTAGGAAACACGGCAGCCAATTTGCGCACAGCAAGCTCCCACAAACAACAATGTGATAATGAGCAGATAAACTCTTTTAGTGATATCGATTGAGGGATAAATGTTGGGCCCAGGACACCGGGGAGAACTCCCCTGCTCTTCTTCGAAATAGTGCCCCCGGTTCTTTTAACCCCCCCGAGAGGGCAGACGGGGTCCTCGGTTTAACGGCACCTCCGACAGTGCAGCACTCCCTCAGCTCTGCACTGGGAGTGACAGCCTAGATTTCTGTGCTCCAGTCTCTGGAGTGGGGACTTGAACCCACAACCTTCTGACACAGAGGCGAGGGTGCCACCCACTGAGCCACTGGCTGGACACTCTGAAGGATTTCTAGCTGGGTATCAAAACACTTGTCCATGTTTAGTACCCAGTCAGTGTTTGCATCAAGCAATCTCCAGGTCAGGTGCAATAAGAATCGGACGCAGTGAAACCGTCTCTGTGTTCCACTCCAATAACACGCCATAGTGGAGCCTTTCTGCTGAAAGGTTTTTGCACAAGTCATTCTATAAGTAATTTTAGAAAGTGCACTCCCAGTATTTCTCCATTCCTTCTGCCAAATGCTTCCTATGAAAATATTGCCAGGGCCGTTTGCAAACTTGTTGGCTCCCTCGGCAGATTGCCACCAGAGTTTACGCATTTTTATTCTGATAGTTTACCTGCATGCTATTGGAGATCGATGTAAGCAAACGGATTTTCAAGCCCTCGCTAGCAGTGCTTGTATTTCTTTTATGCAGTAAAATGCAAATTGCTCATTTATAACCGCGCCACGCTTTGGTACATGATGGCAAATAACTGGGGGAAAAAAACCTCCGATATAAAGACTGAAAATTGAATTCTGGAATATTAAAGGAACATTCTTGGTATTCACAATTCCATCTCTACCAGCGAGAGTGGGCAGCGCATTAACTGCTGAGAGATAAGGATATGCTTGTCAAAATCACGAGGGGTCCGGACAGAGTAGACAGAGAGAAACTGTTCCCATTGGCGGAAGGGTGGAGAACCTTATCCTTATCTGAGGAAGGATGTTCTTGCCATGGAGAGAGTTCAGCGAAGATTCACCAGACTGATACCTGGGATGGCAGGAATGACGTATGAGGAGAGATTGGGTCGATTGGGCTTATACTCGCTGGAGTTTAGAAGAATGAGAGGGGATCTCATTGAAACTTATAAAATTCTGACAGGACTGGACAGACTAGATGCAGGAAGGATGTTCCCGATGGTCGGGGAGTCCAGAACCAGGGGTCACAGTCTAAGGATAAGGGGTAAGCCATTTAGGACAGAAATGAGGAGCAATTTCTTCACCCAGAGAGTGGTGAACCTGTGGAATTCTCTACCACAGAAGGCAGTAGAGGCCAATTCATTAAATATATTCAAGAAAGAGTTGGATATATTTCTTAAGGCTAAAGGGATCAAGGTATATGGGGAAAAGGCAGGGACAGGGTACTGAATTTGGATGATCAGCCATGATCTCATTGAATGACGGAGCAGGCTCGAGGGGCCGAATGGCCTACTCCTGCTCCTATCTTCTATGTTACCAGAAGGAAAAAGAATTTGCAGGGCTACGGGGAAAGGGCCGGGGGAGTGGGACTAGCTGCAGAGAGCCGGCACGGGCTCGACGGGCCGAATGGCCTCCTTCTGTGCTGTAACCATTCTATGGTTCTAGTCCTAAGTCAGTCTTGTGATAATTCAGGAGATGTTTCCAGCACACATGCGCTGTGAACATCCACAGCATCATCTTGATGGACATTTCATAATGATACCTACATTCGCAACTTACTTCTGTCACTAAGAGGTTATGCTGGCTTAGAAATTGGATCACACCGGTTAGGTGTTGGGCGCAGAGATCAATCTCCGCACTGGAACGGGTCGGCCCCGAGCCCAGCCAATATTAGAAGCTCGGTCCTCATTTACATGAGTCCGGTGAGCTGCAGACGCCTGCTGGGTGTCCCCAGGCAGCTCGGTGACCAAGGGCATTTCCATTTCGGGGCGATGTGCCGCCGGCGGCAGCAATGTTCCCTGTAATAAGTCCGTGCGCAGGCCCTTTAACTGGCCGCGCGGCCCGTTCAAATTTTCGCGCCTGCGCGGTTATTCCCTTTTGAAAAGCCAGTGAGCGGCCTGCGCGGGACCCTCCAGACCGCTGGGCAGCTTAGCGGGAACATTGGGCAACGGCCCTCGGGTGGGTCCTGGGGGAGGGATTGGGAATGAAAGGGGTGATCGGGAGTGGCGGCGTGGGGGGGGGGGGGGCGATTAGATTGTGGTCGGTAACGGTCTTCAGCCCTGCAGAGGCCTCGGGAGGAGCACTCCTCCCGGCCCCACAATCAGGTAACTATATCTTTTTTACATAGAATTACAGGAAACTCTTTATTAACCGGCACTGACTGGACCGGCGTGGTGCCGGTTAATCAAAAAGTCCGGATAACGCAGAGTTATATCTCCCAACGTACGAGAGCCCCGTACACATTGACATGCGCCTGCATTCGGAGCTCCGTCTCCCCGGGGACCGCCAGCTGACCATCTGTCGTGTCCGCTGCCTACCCGGGCTGTACATTCCCCTCCCAATCTACATGCTCCGATACAAGGCAAACGCCTCGGGGTTTTTTTAAAAGTTATTTTTAAAGGAGAGATGAAGGAAAACCCCGGTTACCTACTCAAGAATTTTGCCGGTTAAGAGAGATTTCCGGTTATTTGGGTGCCGGTTAATAAAGAGTTTCCTGTACATAGAATATACAGCACAGAAACTGGCCATTTGACCCAACCAGTTAATGTTTATGCTCCATCCTTCCTCCTCTAAATCTATCAGGCTAACTCTCTTCTACAACAGCAGCTTGTATTTATATAGCGCCTTTAACATAGTAAAACGTCCCAAGGTGCTTCACAGGAGTGTTATCAAATAAATTTTGACCGAGCCGCTAAAGGAGATATTAGGGCAGATGAGAGAGAGGTTTTAAGGAGCGTCTTAAAGGAGGAAAGAGGGAGAGAGGCGGAGAGGTTTAGGGAGGGAATTCCAGAGCTCAGGCCCAGGCAGCTGAAGGCACGGCCGCCAATGGTGGAGCGATTAAAATCGGGGATGCTCAAGAGGACCAGAATTGGAGGAGCGCAGATATCTCGGACGATTATAGGGCTGGAGGATATTAGAGATGGGGAGGGGCGAGGCCATGGAAGGATTTGAAAACAAAGATGAGAATTTTAAAAGCGAGGCATTGCTCAACTGGGAACCAATGTAGGTCAGCGAGCACAGGGGGTGATGGGTGAATGGGACGTGGCGCGGGTTAGGACACGGGCAGCATTTTGGAAGACCTTGAGTTTATGGAGGGTAGAAGATGGGAGGCCGGCCAGGAGTGCGTTGGAATAGTCAAGTCTGGAGGTGACAAAGGCATGGATGAGTGTTGCTGAGGCAGGAGTGGAGTTGGACGGTGTTCCCTTCTCCCTCCTCTGCTTATCTAGCTTCTCCTTAAATGCATCTCTGCTCTTCGCCTCAACCACTCCCTGTGGTAGCGAGTTCCACATTCTCACCACTCTCTGGGTAAAGAAGTTTCTTCTGAATTCCCTATTGGATTTCTTGGTGACTATCTTATATTGATGGCCTCTCTTCATGCTCTTCCCCACAAGTGGAAACATTGGGCTGGATTTTCAATGACCCGTGGAGTCGGGTTTGGAGGCGTGTGGGGGGTTAAATTTGCGGGGTCGGGGGTCCCGACCCCATCCCGACTCCACGCAATTTTGACAATCAGTCACGGGGTTCCCGACTCCGTCCCGCCTCCAAGAGGCGGGAGAGGCCATTAAAGCCCTTAACAAGCCCTAAATTGGCTCTGTAATGCCATTTTGAAACGTTTTAGCTAGTTTAACCCTTTTCCGACGTGAAGTATGCCTGATGTGAAACACTACAGTGAAACCTGGCGGGAGCACAAGTGGATAGCTGACTATCGGCTGCAGGTCCACTATTACAACGGAGATGTGATGAAGGTAGTAGTAGTATTAGGTGTGAAAGTCGCCTCTGATGCTGCTGCATTGAATGTCTTCAGAGACTGCCTGGCATTTGGCGTGAGATCTCTCTCTCTCTCTCTCTGTCTCTCTGTCTCTCTCTGTCTCTGTCTCTCTCTCTCTCTCTCTCTGTCTGTCTGTCTCTCTCTGTCTGTCTCTCTCTCTGTCTCTCTCTCTGTCTCTCTCTCTGTCTCTCTGTGTCTCTCTGTCTCTGTCTCTGTCTCTCTGTCTCTCTGACTCTCTCTCTATCTCTGTCTCAGACCAGGCAGTCAGCAATGATGACATCATCAGAGGCGACTTTCAGACTGAAACCACTAATTAGTTCATGGGTTCCCACATGCTGGAACTCAATTGCGCAATTAAGTGAAAATTGCATCATTCATCCACATTAATCTGGAGTCGGGGTGAGGGGACACGAAATGCGGATGACACGACCCCAACCCGACCCCAAGACAAAATCCAGCCCATTCTCTCTGTGTCTACTCAATCAAAACCTTTCATAATGTTAAAGACTTCTATTAGGTCGCGCCTCAGCCTTCTCTTCTCAAGAGAAAAGAGACCCAGCCTGTTTATCCTTTCCTGATGGGTATAACCTTTATTTACCTTTCTTGTGGCAGGCTCCAGCGGTCCTATTACTCTTTAAGGACCCGCCGGTTAGGCTGCATGTAGACCACGTTTTCCTGAATGCAGCCAGCTTGCCCCCGGCTGTGTTCAAGGCAGTTTTGCAACGGGGGCTTCAAACCGGCGTTGAGCGCGTATTTGCATATGCAAAGAGCCTAACGCCTGTTTCAAGCCTGGGCCCTGGATGCCTCTTTTTTCTAACTTTACCAATATGGCGGGCGTCACACTTCCGGCACGCATAGTGAGCGCGCATGCCCCGTCCGCCATATTGGATGCACAGACGCCCGCTTTGCGCTTGTATCCTCTGTAACCTCCTCCAGCCTTACAACCCTCCGAGATCTCTGCACTCCTCCAATTCTGGCCTCTTGCACATCCCCGATTTTCATTGGCCCACCATTGGCTGCCAAGGCCCCTAAACGCTGGAATTCCCTCCCTAAATCTCTCTACCTTTCCCATCTCCTTTAAGATGCTCCTTAAAACTTTGACCAAGCTTTTGGTCATCTGTCCTGATATCTTCTTCTGTGGATCGGTGTTGAAAAATAATTTTGTCGATATCGCTCTTGTTAAGCGCCTTGGGACGTTTTCCTACGTTAAAGGCTATTTTTAATTAAATTTTAATTAAAATTTAGTTCAGTTGCTAGCCTGGTGCGTCTGATCACAAGCAAACTGGTGTAAATGAGATGCAAGCCATCGTTTTGTTGACTCAACACGAAATTGGTGGTGTCCGGGGAGATGATATGTACGATTTGAAATTAAGCTGAAACTTGTGGTTTTTTTTAAGGTATCAGAAGCTGTGGAAGAGCTACGTCAAACTGCGTCATCTGCTAGCAAACAGCCCAAAAGTCAAGCAAGCAGACAAGCAGAAACTGGCTCAGCGAGAGGTAAGCTATTCTGGTTCTTGTGACACTGGGTTATGTTTTCATTTAAAGTTGCGCTTCTTGTGAAGTGCTTGTCACAATGTCGAGGATACGCGAGACGGGGCGTCAGGCGTGCAAGCAGGACAGGTTGCTTCAAAGAAACCAGGTCGCGATGAAGATTCCATTTTGCAACCACAGGACGTTGTCTGCAGAAATCTGCTGGAACGCGTCCAATAAGGCTAGACCTCCAAGGTTGTGGGTTCTCTCCCAGATACCGTGGCTGGTACCACTCGGGTCGTTAAGATAGTTGCCTATTCTTTGTGTCGCATCGACATCTTCGTAGATAAGCTTATCTGTATTACTGTCTCAAGGCCACCATTAGTTTTTTTTTATTATTCCTTCCTGGGATGTGGGTGTCGCTGGCAAGGCCCAGCATTTATTGCCCATCCCCAATTGCCCCTTGAGAAGGTGGTGGTGAGCCGCCTTCTTGAACCGCTGCAGTCCGTGTGGTGAAGGTGCTCCCACAGTGCTGCTCGGGAGGGAGTTCCAGGATTTTGACCCAGCGACGATGAAGGATCGGCCGATATATTTCCAAGTCAGGATGGAGGGGAACTTGGAGGTGGTGGTGTT
The DNA here is from genome assembly GCA_030390025.1 of Squalus acanthias. Lineage (NCBI taxonomy): Eukaryota > Metazoa > Chordata > Chondrichthyes > Squaliformes > Squalidae > Squalus > Squalus acanthias. Next base: position 6,353,390 of record CM059428.1, read on the forward strand.
CCCATGCGCCTGCTGCCCTTGTCCTTTTAGGTGATCGAGGTTGCGGGTTTGGGAGGTGCTGCCGAAGAAGCCTTGGCACCTTGTAGATGGTACACACTGCAGCCACGGTACGCCGGTGGTGGAGGGAATGAATGTTTAGTGGGGGGGGGTGCTGGGTTGCGGGGTGGCGGGGGGCGGCGGGGTGCGGGGTGGGGAGGGGTCTGCATGAAAGTCCAGAGTCCGAGGTGAGAATATATCCGGGGGATGCGGGGGGTGGGGTGCTGCAGGAGTTTACAGAGCTATGGGCTGAGTCTATGCTGGGATTTAAACACAAGTGAGTGGGATTTGGTGTGGGATGGAGTGTGGGCAGAGAATTTTGTTTGAGCAAGTTTCCAAAGGATGGAGAATGTACGCCAACTCAGTCGGGTGAATTTTAACCCCCCAAAAACGGGTGGGTTGGGGGTTGGGTGTGATTTTAAAACTTTAAGGGGGGAAAATTGGATTGCTTTGCGCCTCCCGTTAGCGCCCTGGGGGGGGGGCACTTCTGGCGATGACATCATCACCGTGCACAGCGCCCAGCCACGAACTTCAGTTGCGCCCCCTGACCTGCCGCTGGACGCTATGTCTAACGGGGTTAGGGCGGTGTGTTTGCGGCCGCGGCGGCGATAATTAAAGGGCAGGTGCCGGGCGGCCATTTTTTTTGGGCCGCCTGCCGGCACCTGCCCCCTCTTGCCTCCTCGCGATCGGTCAGCCCGGCACTCCTCTTGAGTGCCGGGTTCTTTTGCCGGCACCCCACTCCCCGGTGGTCCAGCAGGGCCCCGGTGCGCTGTGCTCGGCCCCTCCCCTTTAATCAGGGGAGGGAGGCCTGCAGTACCGCGGCGCTACGTGCCGACGCGCGTGGCGCTGCTGCACGTAGCACCGCGGTATTGAGTGTTAGCGCCCCAGGAAGGACGGGGGAGCGCTTCCAGTAGCGCCCCGCCTCCTGCTTGGGGCGCAACCACTCAATTTACGGCACGGGGGCGCTAACTTATTTCGGGGCGCTAGAAGTAGCGCCCCTGGTGACGTTAGCGCCCCAAAAGGGGACGCGACCGAATTTTTCCCCCTAAAGATCTTTAATGGAGGCGGGACAAGGGGGCGTGCAGCCAATCCGCTCCCAGCTTGGACCTCGTGCAGGCGGGACCCGGGGAAATCCAGCCCACAGTGTTTTCCAGTGACAGAGAGGGAAGTGGGAATTGGGAGATAGCAGGAGGATGTGTGAGCGTCGAGGGACACGAGGAAATGGTCAGAGATGGCCTTGCCAGTGATTGAGACCCTCTCAACTGTTAATATATTAACCCTTTGTGACCGTAATCAATGGTTCTGTGTTTATCCAATTCTACTTTGTCATATTCATCCGTGATGAGCAGTGGGAAATATGTTGTCTGTCATGGAAATGATCGACCTTGTTAGATAGGAAATGATAAGCAGCCTGCTTACCGAGAGAATAAAAGAGATACTTCTCCTTTTGAGCGAATAATTGAACTTGTAGGAGTTGACAGCAAAGCAATTGCATCTAATTGCACATGCAAAATAATGCGCACAAAGCCCAAACACCGTTGCTAGACGCTGGGGAGCTCAAAATGTACGATTCAAATGATTTTTCACGCAAGTTAATTTCAGGGGCATGTCATATTAGTTTTGACATTCCTTTAGTCTTCAGCCATACTGCGAGAGCTGCAGCTGCTGTGTGGATTATTTCTAAAGAGTATCCTTAACCTTACAGAACAGAAACTGGGTTTCGGAGTCTGTGCTTTATGCTTCTGCCAAAATGCAATTTTGCTTTGTCTGACATTTTCCATCCATCTCTTAGCTCGGTGCTGTGGCCACTTCAGCACTTGTGTGTATTTAAGTAGGTGAGTGAATTTCTACGCTGGTGCTTTGAAGTTCCATGCCGTTCGCTACTTCAGCTATTTCTGGGGAACAAGATTAGGGCCTTTTGAGCTGAGGAGAACGGAGAGCAGTGCAAAAAAAAAAAAGAGATTTCTTTCAACTTCGAACGTCAAGTGCTGTTGAAGAGTCCAAGCTCTGCATTCCTTTTACAGTCTGAGCTGTGCGCCACCTGGACACCTGTTTAAAAGGCGTCTTAGACTGCTAATTACCATCGACGCTTGCGAAATGTACCTTTTGCATCTACCGTCCTCTTGCGACAACTTGTATTTATGGTAGCGCCTTTAACGGAGTAGAACGTCCCAAGGTGCGTTTTCAAACAAAATATGATACCGAGCTACATAAGGAGATATTAGGGCAGATGAAGAGGTACATTTTAAGGAGCGCCTTAAAAAGAGGAGAGAGAGAGGCAGAGAGGTTTAGGGAGGGAGTTCCAGAGCTTGGGGCTTAGGGTGCTGGAAGCCTGGCCGCCAGTGGTGGAGCGATTAAAATCGGGGATGCTCAAGAGGCCAGAATTGGAGGAACGCAGAGATCTCGGAGGGTTGTAGGGCTGGAGGAGATCACAGAGATATTTTGCAATCTTGTAGCCTACTTTGTTGTAGACACGATGGGCTGGATTTTGTCTTGGGGCGGGTTGGGGTCGTGTCATCCGCATTTCGTGTTATCCACCCGCCTGCAATTGGATGTGGGAGATTGATGCGATTTTCACCTAATTGGGCAATTGAGTGCCAGCATGTGGGAACCCATGAACCAATTAGTGTTTTCAGTCTGAAAGTCGCCTCTGATGATGTCATCATTGCTGCTGCATTGAAGGTCTGCAAAGACTGCCTGGCCTTTGCTGTGAGAGGACCTGAATGCAAAATGAGCAGCAGCAGCCCTAAGTCTGCTCCCAGATATTTTTCCACCACCACTCCCAGATATGTCTCATCCATTCATCACCACCACTCCCAGATATGTCCCAGCCAGCCATCACCACCACTCCCAGATTCATTCCCTCCTTCCCTCCTTCCTAAAAATGGTTAAAATCACAAAGGCCTTTCAAAATGGCATTATAGAGGCAATTTAGTGCCTGTTAAGGGTCTTAACAGCCTATCCCGCCTCTTAGAGTCGGGACCAGCAGACACGATTTAATGAAAATTGCATGGAGGCGGGATGGAGGCGGGCTTGTGCCTGCCCGCCAGTTTCCGCAATTTTAACCCCCCACACGCCTCCAAACCCGCCTCCACGGGTCAATGAAAATCCAGCCCGATGTCTGCAAATCTGAGGGGGTTTGTTTATCTCTGTTGTCTATGACTACCCCCTGCAGTCGCAACCATGTTTGCTGCCTTTTAGTAAAGCACATTCCATGTCCACTTATCAGTGAAAGACTGTCTGTTACAACTTTATTTCACTTTGGGGGGGAAAAAACCTTTTGGCCTGGTAAAGCATTTCAATATAGAGCAAAATTAAGGGTCTGTGTATACCCACAGAGCACAGGGGTGATGGCTGAACGGGATTGGTGCGAGTTAGTGCGTCTACAGGCCAAACAGAGTTCAAGGTTCTTGGAGGCACATTATTTCAAGTGGTGTTGGCATATTGGTACATCCCATTATTGCGCGTCAAATAATTCAGTATTTGCATTAATTTCAGGAAGCTTTGCAGAAGATCCGACAGAAGAATACTATGCGACGTGAGGTAACAGTGGAACTGAGCAGTCAAGGTTTCTGGAAGACTGGAGTGCGCTCTGATGTCTGCCAGGTACGCATTGGCCCGGTAATACTGAATGCATTGATTTACTTAGTAGCATGGGGGGGGGGGGGGGGGGGGTGCAGTGCACTCCTTTTAACTGTCTGTTTTGTAGGGCCAGGTCTTTAAATGATGAAGAGTCCTACCGGAAGTCTTGAAAATTTTCAACAAATGTAGGAACAGGAGGAGGCCATTCAGCCCCTCGAGCCTGTTCCACCATTCGTTCTATTAGATCGCGGCTGATCTGTATCCCAACTCCATTTACTCACCTTTGCTGCCATATTCCTTGATGCCCTTACCTATCAAAAATCTATCGATCTCGGTCTTAAAAATTTCAGTTGACCCCCCACCCCGGCCATTTGAGACAGAGAGTTCCAGGTTTCCACTACCATTTATGTGCGGAAAAGTGCTTCCTGATTTCACGCCTAATTTTAAGAGTATGCCCCCTAGTTCTGGATTCCCGCTTCAGTTTCTGTTGAATCCCTTTATCAGTTTAAAGACCTCGATTAGATCATCCCGCTATCTTCTAAAGCCAAGGGAATTCAAATCACGTTGATGCAGTCTCACTTCATAATTTTGCCTTTTAATCCCTGGTATTATTCTGGTGAATCTGCGCTGCACCCTCTCCAAGGCCAGTATCTCTTTCCTGAGGTTCGGGGCCCAACACCGAGTGCAGTTACTCCAGATGGGGCTCTGACCAAGGCTCTGTACAACTGGAGCATCACCTCCTCACTTTTGTATTTCAATCATCTTGAGATAAATGCCGACATTCCATTTACCTTTTTGGCGACAACTTGTATCTGTGCACAAGCTTCTAGATCATAACCTCGGCCCCTACCACATACATTTTATCAACCCTTTTGGTTTTTGCCTTTTCCCTTTTTTTTCTCTCTCTCCCCCCACGGCAGCTGTCTCTCATTCTGCCAGCATTTCACACTTCACACTTCTGAGCCACCTTTTGTTTCTTAACCTGTCCTATTACCATCTCGTCTTGCCTTGAGCATCTCTTAATGTCTCTACTTACCATAGACCACCCCTGTTGTTCTTTTATTCCTCCCCCCAGCCTCCCCCTTGTTTTTTTATCTGTTTAATTTCCTGCTTTTTTCTCAGTTCTGACGAAGGGTTTTCGACCTGAAACGTTAACTCTGTTTCTCTCTCCACGGATGTTGCCTGGCCTGCTGAGTTTTTCCAGCGTTTTCTGTTGTTGTTTCACAAGCTTCTAGTGTCAGCTTGTGGCTCAGTGGACAGCACACTCACCGACTGAGTCAGAAGGTCGTGGGTTCAAGTCCCCGCTCCAGGGACTCGAGCACATAAAGCTAGGCTGACACTCCAGTGCAGCACTGCACTGTCGGATGAGACGTTAAACCGAGGCCCCGTCTGCTCTCTCAGGTGGGTGTAAAAGATCCCACGGCCACTATTTCGAAGAAGAGCAGGGGGAGTTCTCCCCGGTGTCCTGGGGCCAATATTTATCCCTCAATCAACATCACTAAAAAACAGATTATCTGGTCATTATCACATTGCTGTTTGTGGGAGCTTGCTGTGCGCAAATTGGCTGCTGTGTTTCCCACATTACAACAGGGACTACACTTACAAAAGTATTTCATTGGCTGTAAAAGCGCTTTGAGACGTCCGGTGGTCGTGAAAGGCGCTATATAAATGCAAGTCTTTTTTCTTTTAGCGATCGGCGCACATGGACACCTCAATCCCTTTGCCTCCTTATTCGTACATCTCCCACTAAGTCACTGCTACGAGGAGATCTGTAGACAACTCCTACCTTACATTCTTTGCTGTTCCTTAACTCTATCCGTGGTGGTTCCACTGCCTGACCACAGTTCCTGAAATCCCTTCCTTCTACTGCTGTAACTGTGTCTTCTGTCAATATTGATCCTCCCTCTCCTTTTCCGGTTTCCTTTCCCTCTCTAAAGGATCCTGTAGTCTGGAATATTTAGCTTCCAGCCATGCCCAGCTTGCGGCCAGGTCTCTGTCGTGTCGACTGCGTCGCACCCCTTCACGCTGGAGTCGTGCTTCTAACTCGCGGGTTTCTTTTCTGATGCTGCGTGCGTTCTCGCACTGAACCCTTATCCGGGTAACTGTTCCCCCCACCCTGCCCATATGTCCAACTGGTCCTTTTCTCGTACTCTTTGGCTCACGGTTAGGATTTTCTCCTCCCACCCCTTAGCGAGTTTAAATCTGTAGCCTTCCCTGGCCCCCAAGGGTGCTCCCAGTATCCCAGTAATCGGAAACCCTCCCTTCTGCACCTGCACAAATATTTGGGAGTCGCTATTTTAATATTTTCAAATAAAAGAAGGGAATCAGTTACTGTGTTCTGCAAAGTTCCAATGTGATCTCCCATTGTTTTTCACTGAGACGTGTCGCAAACTAAAACTGATAACTAAGTAATCACTGATGGCCGTGTGGTTGATAATGAAGAAGAAAGCTGCAGACTGCTGGCAGATCTCAATAGACTGGTCAGGTGGGCAGAAAAGTGGCAAATGGAATTCAATCCGGAGAAGTGTGAGGTAATGCATTTGGGGAGGGCTAACAAGGCAAGGGAATACACTATAAATGGTAGGATACTGAGACGTGTAGAGGAACAGAGGGATCTTGGAGTGCATGTCCACAGATCCCTGAAGGTAGCAGGACAGGTAGATAAGGTGGTTAAGAAGGCATACGGGATACTTGCCTTTATTAGCCGAGGCATCGAATCAAAGAGCATGGGAGGTTATGCTTGAACTGTATAAAACACTAGTTAGGCCTCAGCTAGAGTACTGCGTGCAGTTCTGGTCACCACTTTACGGGAAGGATGTGATTGCACTAGAGAGGGTGCAGAGGAAATTTACGAGGATGTTGCCAGGACTGGAGAATTTTTGCTATGAGAAACACTCATCGCATTTAAAAAGTACTTGGATATGCACTTGAAGTGCCGTAACCTACAGGGCTATGGACCAAGAGCTGGAGGGTGGGATTAGGCTGGAGAGCTCTTGTTCGGCCAGCACAGACACGATGGGCCGAATGGCCTCCTTCTGTGCTGTAAATTTCTATGATTCTTGATGAACAATGTTTTTCTATTGACTGTTAATCCTCGCACACCCACCTGATAGCCCCTACACCCTCGGGAGCCCTTCTTCGAGCCCAGACACCATTGGACACCCCACTTCTACTCCCTATACGCTCGTGCACTCTCTTAGACTCCTGCACCCTCAGGAATCCTCCTTCGACTCCATGCGCCCTTGCGCACTCACCTTGAGACCCTGTTAGCTATCGCACTCCCTGGTTAGACCCTGTACACACTAGCCAGCCATTCTCAGAATCTCTACACCCTATTTAGAACCCCACGCCCTCGGGCCTCGTCCTTATAACCGTTGGTCCTCACACACCCTCCTCAGATCCCAGACACCCTGGTGACCATGTATCTTCCACTGCTTCAAATATTTTTCCACTTTTCCCATTAAAAAAAAGATGCAATAGTTTCTGCCTCAGCTGCTCACTGTGGCGAAGCATTCTTTGCTCCATAAACTCTCTGCATCAAGAACTGTCTCCTAACCTCTGACGTCACGCTCCTAGCGCTGATTTACAATTCATCACACCTTACTGTGGCTCTGTGGGCAGCACCCTCGCCTCTGAGTCAGAAGGTTGTGGGTTCACAGTCCCACTCGAGAGACTTGAGCACAACAATCTAGGCTGACACTCCAGTGCAGTGCTGAGGGAGTGCTGCACTATCGGAGGTGCCGTCTTTCAGATGAGACGTTAAAGCGAGGCCCCGTCTGCTCTCTCAGGTGGACGTAAAAGATCCCATGGCCTCTATTTCGAAGAAGAGCAGGGGAGTTCTCCCCGGTGTCCTGGCCAATATTTATCCCTCAATTGGCTGTAAAGCGCTTTGGGATGTCCGCTGGTCGTGAAAGGCGCTATATAAATGCAAGTCCTTTCTTTCCCTTCCTTACCGACCGGCCGCCTACCCACCTACCCACCCGCCTACCCACCCACCCACCCACCTACCTACCTCTGACTTGGAAATATATCGTCCTTGCATCATCGTCGCTGGGTCAAAATCCTGGAACTCCCTGCCTAACAGCACTGTGGGAGCACCTTCACCACACGGACTGCAGCGGTTCAAGAAGGCAGCTCACCACCACCTTCTCAAGTCTAGAACCAGGGGCCACAGCCTCAGGATAAAGGGTCGGCCATTCCGGACTGGGATGAGAAGAAATTTCTTCACACAGAGGGTGGTGAATCTTTGGAATTCTCTACCCCAGAGGGCTGTGGAGGCTCAGTCATTGGGTATATTCAAAACAGAAGTCGATAGATTTCTGACTAGTAAGGGCATCAAGGGACATGGCGATAGGGCCGGTGAATGGCGTTGAGGCAGAAGATCAGCCACGATCTCATTGAATGGCGGAGCAGGCTCGAGGGGCCAAATGGCCGACTCCTGCTCCTATTTCTTATGTTCTCAAGGGGCAATTAGGGATGGGCAATAAATGCTGGGCCTTGCCAGTGCACATCCCATGAACGAATAAATAAAAGGGAATACAGAAAGAAATAAGAAATGTATCTTTGCTCTGGCTTGAGGGTTGCTAGAAGTGTTTTTTTTTCCCACCACGGAATAGTACGTTTGCAGAAAAACTTTCCACCAAAAACTGTTTCGCGCTGTATCAATTTAAATCCCTTAATAATGAGCTGAATTATGTCTGGTTATGGAAGAGTTTGAAGGTTATAAGAATAAGTATCACGCACATCGTTATATAAAGACTTAACATTAATGAGATATTGATAAAACCACTCAGAACTGTCTGAATTACAATGTGAAGTTCAAGGTCTGCTTTTGCTGTGGTGAATTTAGCCAGAAGTCAATCAACATAATTTTATTTGAGCAATAGCACACAGGAAGGTGTGCATCTCTTAAATGGTTCAATCAAAGGCTCCCTACTATAACACTTACAAAAGCTGAGTGCGAGTAATCGTCATGCCAACACTTGCAATTCACGCTAGCTTTTCAGTTCGTTATTGCTGATAGATTCCTCGTTTGCGGCTATCAACGATTTTTAAGTGCCCTGGCTAATTCTACGCTCTCTGGCCCGGGGGGACTAGTTGTAGTTCTTGTGCTTATCATTATCGTCATCCCGGCTGAGACAACTAACCAGCGCCAAGCACGAATTGACCGTGGAGTCTCCAGGGTCTCTGTTGCTCCCCGAGACGTTTTCACCCACAGATCCGTTGGAGGAGGCAGCTTTTATTCGTCTTGTCCCGGTTTCCTCCCTTAGCCCTCTACCCCCCTCCTGCTGTTGTACAGTTATAGCACGTGTCAGGCATTGAATCTAGGGTCATAGAAACATAGAAACATAGAAGATAGGAGCAGGAGTAGGCCATTCGGCCCCTTGAGCCTGTTCCGCCATTCGGTGAGATCATGGCTGATCATCCAAACTCAGTACCCTGTCCCTGCCTTCTCTCCATATCCCTTGATACCTTTAGCTTTAAGAAATATATCTAACTCCTTCTTGAATATATTTAATGAATTGGCCTCAACTACCTTCTGTGGTAGAGAATTCCACAGGTTCACCACTCTCTGGGTGAAGAAATTCTTCCTCATTTCTGTCCTAAATGGCTTACCCCTTATCCTTAGATTATGACCCCTGGTTCTGGACTCTCCGACCATCGGGAATATTCTTCCTGCATCTAGTTTGTCCAGACCTGTCAGAATTTTATATGTTTCGATGAGATCCCCTCTCATTCTTCTAAACTCCAGCGAGTATAAGCCCAATCGACCCAATCTCTCCTCATATGTCATTCCTGCCATCCCAGGTATCAGCCTGGTGAATCTTCGCTGAACTCCTTCCATGGCAAGAACATCCTTCCTCAGATAAGGCGACCAAAACTGCACACAGTACTCAAGGTGTGGTCTCACCAAGGCTCTGTACAGCTGCAGGGTCTTATTTTTGCTGGGCAAAAGGTTATAAGTAAAAGGATAAGGAGCCAAGGCGGGTGGATGGAGTTGAGATACAGATCAGCCACCATCTCATTGAATGGCAGAACAGGCTCGAGGGGCTGAATGGCCTCCTCCTGTGCCTATGTTGCAACCACACTGCATCCACTGAATCACCAAGGAAGCTTTCATAGAAATTATTTTTATTTAAGGCTAAGAAAGTTCTTGAGTTTTTTTTTAATTCGTTCGTGGGATGTGGGCGTCGCTGGTAAGGCCAGCGTTTATTGCCCATCCCTCATTGCCCTTGAGAAGGTGGTGGTGAGCCGCCTTCTTGAACTGCTGCAGTCCCGTGTGGTGAAGATGCTCCCACAGTGCTGTTAGGGAGGGAGTTCCAGGATTTTTGACCCAGCGACAATGAAGGAACGGCCGATATACTTCCAAGTCTGAATGGTGTGTGTGACTTGGAGGGGAACTTGGAGGTGGTGGTGTTCCCATGCGCCTGCTGCCCTTGTCCTTCTAGGTGGCAGAGGTCGCAGGTTTGGGAGGTGCTGCCGAAGAAGCCTTGGCGAAGTTGGGTGAAACCATGCAACTGTTACGGGTTCTGCGGCAATTCTAAGACAATCAAAAGCATTTTTCTCGGGCTAACTTCTGTCTAAAAACAGGTATTTGGATGGCCTGATGAGACCAGTGGTGGAGAGCTCCTGACTCCAGTTTGGAGTCTTGCAACTGCCAGCCTGCTGTTTGGATTTGATTTCGCTACCCCACCCTAGTTAAGCATTGCTTGCTGGATGAAGCCACCTTGGAATATGTCGGGGGCCTAACAAACAGAAATGCATCTGCTATTCAGTTCATATGGGTTAACTTGGATTTATGAATACAGGCGTCGAATTTAAAAGCAAAGAGGTCATGCTTATAAATCACTGGTTGGGCCTCAGCTAGAGCATTGTGGACAATTCTGGGCACTGAACTTCAGGAAAGACGTAAAGGCCTTAGAAAGGATACAGAGGAGATTTACCAGGATGTTACCAGGGATGAGGGACTTCAGTTATGAGGAGAGGTTGGAAAAGTTAGGACTGTTCTCCTTGGAACAGAGAAGGTTAAGAGGTGACCTAATAGAGGTTTTCAAGATGATGCATTTGGGGAGGGCTCACAAGGCAAGGGAATACACATTAAATGGTAGGACACTGAGAAGTGTAGAGGAACAAAGGGACCTTGGAGTGCAGGTCCACAGATCTTTGAAGGTAGCAGGCCAAGTAGATAAGGTGGTTAAGAAGGCATATGGGATACTTGTCTTTATTAGCTGAGGCATAGAATATAAGAGCAGGGGGGTTATACTTGAACTGTATAAAACACTAGTTAGGCCTCAGCTAGAGTACTGTGTGCAGTTCTGGTCACCACATTACAGGAAAGATGTGATTGCACTAGAGAGGGTACAGAGGAGATTTACAAGGATGTTGTCTGGACTGGAGAATTCTAGCTATGAGGAAAGATTGGATAGGCTGGGGTTGTTTTCTTTGGAACAGAGGAGGCTGAGGGGAGATTTAATTGAGGTGTATAAAATTATGAGGGGCCTAGATAGAGTGGATAGGAAGGACATATTTCCCTTAGCAGAGAGGTCAACAACCAGGGGGCAGAGATTTAAAGTCATTGGTAGAAGGATTAGAGGGGAGTTGAGAACTTTTTTCACCCAGAGGGTGGTGGGGGTCTGGAACTCACTGCCTGAAAGGGTGGTAGAGGCAGAAACCCTCATCACATTTAAAAAGCACTTGGATACGCACTTGAAGTGCCGTAACCTGCAGGCTACGGACCAAGAGCTGGAAAGTGGGATTAGGCTGGATAGCTCTTTGTTGGCCGGCGCGGACACGATGGGCTGAATGGCCTCCTTCTGTGCCGTAAATTTCTCTGATTCTGTGAGAGGTTTCGATAAGAGTAGATGGAGAAAAACTATTCCCTTTGGCGAGTGGGTCAATAACCAGAGGATATAGATTCAAAATCATTGCGCAAAGATCTAGAGGGGCGAGGAGGAGAAACGTTTCACTGAGTTGTGGGGATCTGGAATGCTCGACCTGAAAAGGGGTCGGAAGCTGATTCCATCAATAATCGTAAAAGGGAGTTGGGCAGGTACCTGAGGGTGAGGAACTTACAGGATGATGGACAAAAAAAGCGTTGGTTGGGTGGGTGGGCGTGGCGGCCTCGACTGCTCTTTCAAAGAGCCAGCACAGGCACGACGGGCCGAATGGCCTCTTCCTGTGCAGTAAGCTTCCACGATTTCAATAAACCGGCATTGAGCGTTATCAGGCAAGTCCGGGGCTTTGAGTGTTGCACGCAGGGGGTGGGAGGTGGCAGCAGTGAGAATCGGACCGAAGCAGCACAGTGGTAGATTTGAAGAGATCGGTGCTCCTGAAACACGGCTTCTCGCACCCGGAACAAGGACTTATTGAAATTGATGGAAGGAAAATCCAGCGGGTCTGGTGACCTCGGTGCTTGAATTCTCGATATCTTCTCCCCGCTGTCTGAAGCTTCGCTCCGGGAGCACAAGTTAGTAGAATCAGCTCTCTGGTGTTTTATGGAAGGGTGGGGGGGAAACTTTCGTCGCTCCGGCAATTCTTCTTGAATGTTGATTCTGTTTCTTGCAGCATGCCATGATGTTGCCCGTATTGACCCACCACATCCGATACCATCAGTGTCTCATGCACCTGGATAAGCTGATCGGCTACAAGTTTAACGAGCGCTGTCTGCTCCAGGTAAATATTCCTCAACTTGACTTTGTTCCACTGTAGAGCTTCGGTGATCACCCCATGTTCACGTTCCTTAAGTCCGTGATTTGCGGTTTTGTTTGGGAAGGGGGGAGGGCGTGGTGGGATTCGAGGGCAATCTCCTGCGGTCCTGTTTTGTTTGGGAGGGGGGGAGGAGACCAATGTTCCCTTTAAGCCGAGCGGCCACGCAGCCAGGTCCACCAGCTTTTAAATGGGACATTGGCGGGGGCTGTCTCTTGGTGCCCTGTCCAAAATTCCTACTTCAATCAACACCACCGAAAGAAACCAAGATGTCACTGTTTTGTTTTCTCTCTTTGCAGTTTGCGGGATCGTGCTGTGCACAGAATGTCTCGATGCACTTTGCAAACATAGAAACATCGAAAAATAGGAGCAGGAGTCGGCCATTCGGCCCTTCGAGCCTGCTCCGCCATTCAATATGATCATGGCTGATCCTCTATCTCAATACCATATTCCCCCTCTCTCCCCATACCCCTTGACACCTTTTGCGTCTAGAAATCTATCTATCTCCTTCTTAAATATATTCAGTGACTTGGCCTCCACAGCCTTCTGTGGTAGAGAATTCCACAGGTTCACCACCCTCTGAGTGAAGAAATTTCTCCTCATCTCAGTCCTAACTGTCCTACCCCGTATCCTGAGACTGTGACCCCTCGTTCTCGACCCCCCAGCCAGGGGAAACATCCTCCCTGCATCCAGTCTGTCTAGCCCTGTCAGAATTTTATACGTTTCAATGAGATCCCCTCACATTCTTCTAAACTCTAGTGAATACAGGCCCAGTCGACCCAATCTCTCCTCATACGACAGTCCTGCCATCCCAGGAATCAGTCTGGTGAACCTTCGCTGCACTCCCTCTATGGCAACGAGAATAACTGTTTCGGAATGCAGTGACCTTTGTCTCTTGCTCAGAGTTAAAACTCTTCAAAGTTTGCACGAGCCTGGTATAAGAATCTACACAGTTTCTAACTATTTGAAAGTTTTCCAATTATTGGAAAAAGAAGGAGGCTGACTCTGCTTTCTATCGCAATAGAGACTCAAATATCCATTGAAAAACTGCAGGGATTTTAACTCACTGCTTCTTTTATTCATCCGCTGACCCCTGTTTTCCCTGTGGATATACTGAGGACTGAGAACAAACTGTAGGTTTGTTTTAATGTTGCTATGAAGCTGTGTTATTTTTCTCTCTGCGGGTCTTTAATGGCAACACTCCGTCCTTAACACTTATTCAAAAGGGTTGACCTTCAAATCAGAAACTGGTGGGAACAGTTGAAAAGAAAAAGAAAGACTTGCATCTCTATAGCGCCTTTCACGACCTCAGGACGTCCCAAAGCGATTTACAGCCAATGAAGTACTTTTTGAAGTGTAGTCGCTGTTGTAATGTAGGAAATATGGCAGCCACATTGCGCACAGCAAGCTCCCACAAACAGCAATGTGATAATGATCAGATAATCAGTTTTGGTGCTGTTGATTGAGGGAAAAATATTGGCCCAGGACACCGGGGATAACTCCCCCTGCTCTTCTTCAAAATAGTGCCATGGGATCTTTTACGTCCACCTGAGAGAGCAGACGGGGCCTCGGTTTAACGTCGCGTCCAAAAGACGGCACCTCCGACAGTGCAGCGCTTTTTAAAAAATTCGCTTATGGGATCTGGGTGTCGCTGGCAAGGCCCAGCATTTATTGCCCATCCCTAGTTGCCCCTTGAGAAGGTGGTGGTGAGCCGCCTTCTTGAACCGCTGCAGTCCGTGTGGTGAAGGTGCTCCCACAGCGCTGTTAGGGAGGGAGTTCCAGGATTTTGACCCAGCGACGATGAAGGATCGGCGATATACTTCTAAGTCAGGATGGTGTGTGACTTGGAGGGGAACTTGGAGCTGGTGGTGTTCCCATGCGCCTGCTGCCCTTGTCCTTCTAGGTTGAAGAGGTCGCGGGTTTGCGAGGTGCTGCCGAAGAAGCCTTGCCGAGTTGTTGCAGTGCATCTTGTAGATGGTACACACTGCAGCCACGGTACGCCGGTGGTGAAGGGAGTGAATGTTTAAGGTGGTGGATGGGATGCCAATCAAACGGGCTGCATTATCCTGGATGGTGTCAAGCTTCTTGAGTGTTGTTGGAGCTGCACTCATCCAGGCAAGTGGAGAGAATTCCATCACATTCCTTACTTGTGCCTTGTAGATGGTGGAAAGACTTTGGGGAGTCAGGAGGTGAGACACTCGCTGCAGAATACCCAGCCTCTGACCTGCTCTTGTTGCCACAGTATTTATGTGGCTGGTCCAGTTCTGTTTCTGGTTAATGGTGACCCCCAGGATGTTGATGGTGGGGGATTCGGCGATGGTAATGGCGTTGAATGTCAAGGGGATGTGGTTAGACTCTCGCTTGTTGGAGATAGCCATTGCCTGGCACTTCTGCGGTGCGAATGTTACCTGCCACTTAATCAGCCCAAGCCTGAACGTCGTCCAGGTCTTGTTGCATGCGGGCATGGACTGCTTCATTATCTGAGGAGTTGTGAATGGCGCTGAACATTGTGCAATCATCAGCGAACATCCCCATTCTGACCTTATGTTGAATTCAGTTGCTCTTTTAAAAGGGTAGATTATCCATATGGACACTTCCAGCGCAGGAACTGATTCCGGTCAGCCGGGGCTCAGTCTCACTCTCACCTGAGTCAGAAGGTCGTGGGTTCAAGTCCCACTCCAGAGACTTTAGCACAAAAATCTAGGCTGACACTCCGGTGCAATACTGAGGGAGTGCTGCATTGTCGGAGGTGCCGTCTTTTGGATGAGATGTTAAACCGAGGCCCCGTCTGCTCTCTCAGGTGGACGTAAAAGATCCAACGGCACTATTTCGAAGAAGAGCAGGGGAGTTCTCCCCGGTGTCCTGGGGCCAATATTTATCCCTCAATCAACATCACTAAAACAGGTGATCTGGTCATTATCACATTGCTGTTTGTGGGAGCTTGCTGTGCGCAAATTGGCTGCCGCGTTTCCCACATTACAACAGGGACTACACTTCAAAAAGTACTTCATTGGCTGTAAAGTGCTTTGGGACGTCCGGTGGTCGTGAAAGGCGCTACATAAATGCAAGTCTGTCTTTCTTGTTAAAAGCTCAAAGTTGCAAAATATAGGATACTTGTTTGAAGTCTTCCACTTTTTTTCATCGCAGTGCTTGCTTGAATGCTACAATTCACTGATTTCTACAGCTTTGCTGTTCCTTTCAGTGTACCCATGACCTCTGCGAAGGGTCTGGATTAAGAGAGAGAATGTTTATCACGTTTTATTGTCGATGGTAATGTTGACTGAAGCAGTGAATGCCATTTCTTCCTATGTGTCTGTTTCAGTTCAAGGTCTTTTTTTTTTACTGTCCACTTCCTTTTGGTTTGGAGTTTGTTATTGTAGCGGAACTTGTTTTGGTTTGGAGTTTGTTATTGTAGCGGAACTTGTTTTGTCACTTCTTTCTTATTTGATACACTGGCATTGGGATCTGATGCTCTAACTTTTAAAAATATTTTCACTGAACCAAGATTACGAATCGACAGTTCCCACAAAGAAAACTTTCAGCCCCTGTACTTTCAGGGTTGCCTTGAGCCATATATCATTCTTTTTTATTCTTCATTCACGCTTCGCTGTAAAGCGCTTTGGGACGTCCTGAGGTCGTGAAAGGTGCTGTCGATGCGAGTCTTTCTTTCCTAGTTGTTACTTTATGTACTCGCGCGCACACACTGGGGTGCAGGTTGGGAATCATGTAGGCGTGGGATGGGGTGACTTTCAATTTCTCAACACGGCGTCTTTGCTTGAAAGTAAGTCGGCTTGTAACGGGACAGAGCAAACGCAGGATTAGGCCTCCGACGGGAAAGCATGCTGGACATTATCGGCACTGAGCGCAGAGTGGGCCAGTACTGACCGCCATTCACTTACTCAACCACAGCAACCTGTAGTTATACAGCACTAATCCAAGGTGCTTCACGGGAGCGCGTGGGAAATAGGCGCGGAGCCAAAGAAGGAGAAGTTAGGTCCGGGGGGGGTGGGGTGGCGTGGAAACTAAAACCTTGCTCAGAGAGGTGAGTTTTAAGGAGAGTCTCAAAGGAAGAGAGCGAGGGAGAGGCCAGGGGGTTTAGAGAGAGAGAATTCCAGAGAGTGGCACCTGGGTGGATGAAGGCATGGCCGCCAGTGGTATACAGGCTACACAAGAGGCCGGAGTTGGAGGAACAGAGGATGCCGGGTGGGGCGGTGGCAGGCTAGAAGAGTTTAGAGATGGGGAGGAGTGAGACCATGGAAGGATTGCACGATGAGCATGGGAATTTTAAATTTGAGACGCTTTGGGACCTGGAGCCAACATAGGTCAGCGAGGATGCATGTGATTGGTGAGCAGGACAGGATATGAGCAGCACAGTTTTGGACGGTGGAGGGTGGGAAGTTGACCAGCAGAACAATGCAGTAACTGAGTCTGGAGGTGACAAAGGCATAGACGAGGGTTTCAGCGGCAGATGGGCTGAGGAAGGGATGGAAGCGGACAATGTTACATAAGTGGAATTAGGCAAACTTTATGATGGAGAGGATATGAGGTCGGAAACTCGCACTCCGGGTTGAACACGGTTTCGAGGTTGCGAGCAGTCTAGTTCAGTCCAAGACAGTGGCCAAGATGGGGGGGTTGGGTTGGTGAGAATGAGAGTTTCTGGTGGGGGCTAAAGACAATGGCCGTGGGCTTCACAATGCTTACATGGAGGAAGTCACCGGTCATCCAGGTGTGGCTGGCGAACAAGTAGTCTGGCAGCACAGAGGCAGTGGAGGGGTCATTGAGATGATGCAGAGGTAGAGCTGGGGGCCATTCCTGTACATACGGAAACTGACCCCCTGGCTTTAGATGATGTCACCAAGGGGTAGCGCATTGATGAGAAAGAGCAGCGGGCTAGGAATGGATCCTTGGTGTGGGGGGGCCAGAAGGGAAGTCCTTGCTAGAAATGCTCTAGTTACGAGTGTAATTTGCCATGGCTGAAGAGGCCGGCCTTGGTCTCCAAGGAGTCGTCTTTATCATCGATTTTTTTTTCCCCATCAAATAAGCTTTTGGCGCAGAGGATTGCCAAAAAATAAAAACATTGTGATTTCCGCCTGAGACCTGAATGATGCGGTCTTCCTGGTCACTGACCTATTGCCCATGGAAGTCGCTCGCCTCCAGTCAGGTGGACCATGCATTTGCTCCAAGATAGTGACATGGACGGTACCAAAGACTACCTGTACTTTGGGGAATCTAGCAATATGGCAACTGTACGCTGGCCTGTCAGGCTGAAGTTGCTTCCCAGTGGGAAAGTAATGAACGTGTTTGCTCCGTTGAGCGCAGCATATCGGTCATCTGCTTGATGCATCTGTTTACTGCAAATTGGCTCACATTGTAAATGTCCCATATGTTAGCCTGGAAGGATGCTGAAGGTCGAGGGCAGCAGTGACCTTGACTGCGATGAGCAGCATCATCCCTGTGGTGGAGGGGTGGCTGCCTGTCGACTTATAGCTGAAGGAATGTGTCTGTAACTGTTTCTCTGCTGCTGTCTAGCCTGCAAAGTATGTTTTTTTTTGTTTTGTGTCATTTGCAGATAGCTGTGCCTGGGCCAGATAAGAAAGAAAGGCGTGCATTCATATCGTGCAAGATGTCCCAAAGCGCTTTACAGCCAATGAAGTACTTTTTGAAGTGTAGTCGCTGTTGTAATGTAGGAAACACGGCAGCCAATCTGCGCACAGCAAGCTCCCACAGACAGCAATGTGATAATGACCAGATAATCTGTTTTTAGTGATGTTGATTGAGGGATAAATATTGGCCTCAGGACACCGGGGATAACTCCCCTGCTCTTCTTTGATATAGTGCCATGGGATCCTTTACGTCCACCTGAGAGGGCAGACAGGGCCTCGGTTTAACATCAAATCCGAAAGACGGCACCTCCGACAGTGCAGCACTCCCTCGGCACTGCACTGGGAGTGTCAGCCAAGATTTTTGTGCTCAAGTCTCTGGAGTGGGACTTGAACCCACAACCTTCTGACTCCGAGGCAAGGGTGTTACCCACTGAGCCACAGGCTGACACTCATAATATTAAAGCAGTGTTCTTTATAACTTGGTATATACTAAACTCCACATCAAATAGTAGTTAACACAAGTTATCTTGGGCAACTCATTGTTGGTAAGTTATTATTGCATCTTTGACTTTCTGTTCAGTGATGTTTATGAATGGTTAATTCTCAACGCCCATGTCTTGCCTTTAGCTTGCAATGACCCACCCAAGCCACCATCTGAATTTCGGAATGAACCCAGATCATGCAAGAAACTCTTTGTCAAACTGTGGGATCCGGCAACCCAAGTACGGAGACAGGAAGGTTCATCACATGTATATGAGGAAGAAAGGTAAATGGGAAACTGAATCACAACAGCGATTGGGCTTTGTAATTTGTTGAAGAAGTTTACGAACATTCGGACGAGCATACGAACAATGATGGACAGGTAAAGGCCCTCTGGACCATCCAGCCTGTCCCACACAATTGCGATACCTTGGGCTGGATTTTGTCAATGGGGACGTGATGGAGGCGGGACTCCCACTTTTTGGGTTGTAGTCCCGCCTCCATCGACTTGTGGCTAACCCACTGTATTTTCCCTTGATTGACCTTGTTAAGCCCGCCCAGCGGGCTTAGCAGGCCAATCAAGGGTCCCTTGGATACAGGTGACGTCAGCCATTGAAATTTCATCTGTCAAGAGCTTTTGACAGATGAAATTTCAGCATTTGACAGCTCTGTGAAGCTGTCAAACACTGACAATATGATTTCTAACGTGAGTCCCTGTACTTAGACTCAGTTAGAAATCAATCCAGCACAGAAAGCAGAGACTGCAGCTTTTGACAGCTCCGCAGCCATTCTGCTTTCTGTGCCGTGGATGTGAGGGACTCCCGACACCTTAAGGAAGCTAGCCTGCAGGACAAAGTTAAGGTAAGTAAAAGTTCTTAAAACACTTTACACACACCAAACACACTTACCTCTGCACTCATGCACCCATCACTCACCTGCACACCAGACATCTCGACCCCTCCAAGCCCTCCAGACCGACGGTCCGCCTCGCTAAATTGCCGTGGTTCGGACCTGTCTGGAAGCCCACACTTCAGGGCTAAAAATAGGGATTAGGCAAAAAACTGCCTGTTAACTACCTGTTAACAGGCAGTTTATTGTCACTAATCCCCTTCCCGCCTCAGGGAGGCGGGTCCCAGCACAGGTCGGGTACCCGCCTCCTGGGAAACTGGCATGGAGGCGGGTTGGGGGCGGGATGGGTTCGGGACCCCCGAATCTGCTATTTTCACACCACTCCCGCCTCCAAACCCACCTCCACGGGCCGATGAAAATTGAGCCCCTCGTGTCTCACAATATCTACACTCTCCAGCCCCGCCCGAAACCACGGGATCTCCTGGGAGAGGCTAAAAACACCCAGGCCAATTTGGTGGGGGGGGGCGGGAAATCTGGGAAATTCTTCTCCGTCCCATCTAGAAACTAGTCCAGGAGATCACTCTGGCCCTGAATTCCCTGCAGTGCCTACTCTTCTGTGAGAGGTGATGTCCAACCCAGCCAGAAACCGGCCCAGAGTGATTCAGCGAATCGGTGTCCTCCGCGAGTCTTTTTTTGTCCAGTCAGCTGTTTTAAAATTGGTCAGGAAGAAAAGGTGGTCCTCAATTTGCACGTGTCACAGAGAAAGTGTCACACGCTGGAACTCTCCCGCCACGCCCTCCAAGTGAACGAGCCACTGCACTGGGGGTTGCAAATTCCCCTTGAAACCTACCCTGGCAAGAAAGGTCATAGTTTCACATTATCATGGAAAAGCTGACCAAATCGGGGAATTAGCAGTGGAGATTCTGAATCTCGTGCTATGAAAATAGAACTGGACCTACTCCATTCCCGTAAACCAGTGGCCCTGCTCACTGTGGTCAAGCGCGCAGTGCTGTGAAGTTGGTCATTGAAAGTTTGTTTTGAAACTGGACAGGGCGATGCCACGACATTAATGTCGCGTGGTGAATTTCACACGTCCTGCTTTCGTATTCTGCAGCATTAGATCACGGGTGTCTAAACCGCTGTGCGCTCCGCTCTCTTATCGTTTATATATTATCTATCTAATCGTAGCCAGAGAATCACCTGCAATGGCTTCTCTTTCCGCTTCCCATTCGTTACTTCTGGTGTCCCCCAAGGATCTATCCTTGGCCCCTCCTATAATCTCATCTACATGTTGCCCCTTGGCGACATCATCCGAAAACATAGCGTCAGTTTCCACATGTACGCTGCCGACACCCAGCTCGACCTCACCACCACTTCTCTCGACCCCTCCACCGTCTCTAAATTGTCAGACTGCCTGTCTGACATCCAGTTCTGGATGAGCAGAAATTTTCTCCAATTAAATATTGGGAAGAACGAAGCCACCGTCTTCGGTCCCCGCCACAAACTCCGTTCCCTAGCCACCGACTCCATCCCTCTCCCTCGCATCTGTCTGAGGCTGAACCACACTGTTCGCAACCTTGGTGTCATATTTGACCCTGAAATGTGCTTCCGATCACATATCCGCGGCACAACTAAGACCGCCTATTTCCACCTACATAACATCGCCCGTCTCCGCCCTTGCCTCAGCTCATCCGCTGCTGAAACCCTCATCTATGCCTTTGTTACCTCTGGACTTGACTATTCCAACGCACTCCTGGCTGGCCTCCCACATTCCACCCTACGTAAACTTGAGGTCATCCAAAACTCGGCTGCCCCGTGTCCTAACGCGCACCAAGTCCCGTTCGCCCATCACCCTCTGTGCTCGCTGACCTACATCGGCTCCCGGTTAAGCAACACCTCGATTTCAAAATTCTCATCCTTGTTTTCAAATCCCTCCATGGTCTCGCCCCTCCCTATCTCTGTAATCTCCTCCAGCCCCACAACCCCCCCGAGATATCTGCACTCCTCTAATTCTGGCCTCTTGAGCATCCCCGATGTTAATCGCTCCACCATTGGCGGCCGTGCCTTCAGCTGCCTGGGCCCTAAACTCTGGAATTCCCTCCCTAAACCTCTCCGCCTCTCTACCTCTCTCTCCTCCTTTAAGACGCTCCGTAAAACCTACCTCTTTGACCAAACCTTTGGTCACCTGCCCTAACATTGCCTTATGTGGCTCAGTGTCAAATTTTGTTTGATAATCGCTCCTGTGAAGCACCTTGGGATGTTTTACTATGTTAAAGGCGCTATATAAATACAAGTTGTTGTTGTTGTCTACAATATTTAGCGGTTACTGCATCTTTTATCCAATATTTCAATAGCTTGTCTTTGAGAGTGAATCACCTCCACACTTCCTGTTCCTGTGTTCCTTTTTAACAGGCATAAACACCTTAATAAACATTATGTCACGCCTTGGTCAAGATGACCCAACTCCTTCAAGGTATGTGCTTGGTTTATTTATTTATTTTTAAAAGCCCGTGGTTTACCTTTGCTTCAGCTGCTACTTAAGTATTGAGAAAGAAAGTCCTGCATTAAGACTCAATAAAGTGTGAGCCTTCACTGTGTCAGCCCTGGTTCAGTTGGTGGCACTCCTCGCCTTCTGAGTCAGAAGGTTGTGGGTTCAAGTCTCACTCCAGAGACTTGAGCACAAAAATTCTAGGCTGACACTCAGTGCAGCACTGAGGGAGAGCTGCACTGTCGGAGGTGCCGTCTTTCGGATCCGATGTTAAACCGAGGCCCCGTCTGCCCTCTCAGGTGGACATAAAAGATCCCATGGCACTGTTTCGAAGAAGAGCAGGGGAGTTATCCCCGGTGTCCTGGGGCCAATATTTATCCCTCAATCAACATCACTAAAAACACATTATCTGGTCATTATCACATTGCTGTTTGTGGGAGCTTGCTGTGTGCAAATTGGCTGCCGCGTTTCCTACATTACAACAGTGACCACACTTCAAAAAGTACTTCATTGGCTGTAAAGCGCTTTGGGACGTCCTGGGGTTGTGAAAGGCGCTATATAAATGCAAGTCTTTCTTTCGATAATTTTCTTTGGTTCCTGTGTATGCATTTTCGAGTAACTAGAATTAGAAGCTTAGTTTAAGCTTGCCCTTTTATGTTGTAAAATGTAAATTTGAACTTGTACCTATATGAACAGGGGTTTTTGCAGATATCTGTAAAATAGTTTGCAGTATGCTACTCAAGATAAAACCAAAAATGAGAAGTCGCACAACACCAGGTTATAGTCCAACAGATTTATTTAAAATTACAAGCTTTCGGAGCTGTCGCCCCTTCCTCAGGTAAAGTTACAATGAGTGAATCTACAAAAGTTCACAGAATATAAACACAGAAACTGCAGAGATACAATCTTTCAGGGAAGGTGTCCTTACATCAAAGACACACCAAGAGCACAGCCAAGACAATGAGATGTGTCCCAGGGGGTCCAACGTGTCAAATCCTGCTGTCTGCAGTGTTTGTTTTTTTTTGTGTTTGTTTTTTAAAAACTGGAAAGACGGACGTTGTCTGTCTTTCCAGTTTTTAAAAAACAAACACAAAAAACAAACACAACAAACAAACCCCCAAAAAAACAAACACTGCAGACAGCAGGATTTGACACGTTGGACCCCCTGGGACACATCTCATTGTCTTGGCTGTGCTCTTAGTGTGTCTTTGATGTAAGGACACCTTCCCTGAAAGATTGTATCTCTGCAGTTTCTGTGTTTATATTCTGTGAACTTTTGTAGATTCACTCATTGTAACTTTACCTGAGGAAGGGGCGACAGCTCCGAAAGCTTGTAATTTTAAATAAATCTGTTGGACTATAACCTGGTGTTGTGCGACTTCTCATTTTTGTCCACCCCAGTCCAATGCCGGCATCTCCGCATCAAGATAAAACCAGTCACTGATCAGGTGCACAGTGATGGATAACAATCCAATCTACTATATTTCAAAATGTTTTCACACTGTTTTTATTATGGGTTGGCAGTGGACAAACATTTCAGCTCTCCTTGCGTTCACACACTGGCAGCTCTCTCGTCTGAACTGTTTTGTTGTTGCACCACATCTGTTGCTTCTCCGCTCACGAGGCATAGCCTCTGCCAAACCTTTTAGGCAGATGGGACCGGTGCAGAACTGAACCCTTTAAATATAGCAATAGCATTTCCACACCATCTGGCTTAGTTCAAAACCGGAGTGTTCTGCGTGTTCTAAATAGAGTCCTGGCCTGTGATTTTGCTGCCTGTGTTTCTTTGCTTCCCCCAGCGCGCGGTGTTCTGCCCGTGAAAACGAACGGGCGGCAAAACTTGAGCTGTGGGCAGAAGCAGAGAGGCTGAAAATGGCAGCCGCGGGCTGTAATACTCCCACGGGTTTTGCGGACTGCGGAGAGCGAAAAAGATTTCCCGAACCCGCGAAGTTAACGGAACTGGCCGAGGACTTGAGCCGGTACTGGACCCCCCCCCCCCCCCCGGATCTGCGCTGGGAACAGAAGCTGCAGTTGGGTGTTAGTTGTGGCAGCTTCTGCTGCTTTAATTAAACCAACTTGCAATCGAGATCTCCCATCCTAGACAAGATCTGAAAAGAAAAAGAAAGACTCGCATTTCAACCGCGTCTTTCACGATCACCGGACGTCCCAAAGCGCTTTACAGCCAATGAAGCCCTTTTTGAAGTGTAGCCACTGTTGTAATGTGGGAAACGTGGCAGCCAATCTGCGCACAGCAAGCTCCCACAAACAGCTTTCTCTTTTCATGGTTTTTTTTTTGTTTTCCAGTGTGTTTGTTTTAATTATATTTACCAAGTATTTGAGTGTGGTCTAGTCTTCACTCTCCAACCCCTGTAGCCTTGTGTCAGCCGTGGCTCAGTGGGTAGCACCCTCTCCTCTGAGTCTAGAAGGTCGTGGATTCAAGTCCGTACTCCAGAGACTTGAGCACAAAAATCCAGGCTGACACTCCAGTGCAGTACTGAGAGAGTGCAGCACTGTCGGAGGTGCCGTCTTTCGGGTGAGAGGTTAAACCGAGGCCCCGTCTGCTCTCTCTGGTGGACGTAAAAGATCCCATGGCCACTATTTTGAAGAAGAGCAGGGGAGTTATCCCCGGTGTCCTGGGGCCAATATTTATCCTTCAACCAACATCACTAAAACAGATTATCTGTCATTATCACATTGCTGTTTGTGGGAGCTTGCTATGCGCAAATTGGCTGCTGCGTTTCCTACATTACAACAGTGACTACACTTCAAAAAGTACTTCGTTGGCTGTGAAGCGCTTTGGGACGTCCGGTGGTCGTGAAAGGCGCTGTAGAAATACAAGACTTTCTGTTCTTTTTTACTGTGGGGGTCATTTTCAACTTTGGTGGGAGTGGAAAGCGGGCAGGCATGGAGCAGCCAGCTGTTAAACACCACGCCTGATTTTCCTTTCTATTGACGTCGATGGAAGGGACAAACAGGTGAGCCGTATAACGGGCAGTCAGTTGCCTGCCCGGGCTGGCGATGTTGAACATGAACCCCCCCCCGAGTTTGAAGGTAGTCTTGGGGTGTTTTGTACCCGCACGTTTCTTTCGTTGCTCGACAAATTGAATTGGCGAGCGTTCGAGCTTCACTGCAAGAAGGCGAATCATCCGATCCAGTCACAGCCGCGCTGGAGTTTGGATTTCAGCTTAGGGTTCGCACTCACTTCGAGAAAGTGAACAACTGCTGCCGTATAACTTAAAATCAGTGCGATTATATTTTAAAAATTTACGTTTTGAGAAGCTCCCAAAACGGACTGCCTTTATGTTGATAAAGTTAGCAAGATTTGCGAGCTTAACAGTCCACTCCTGCTTCGGCATTTTACAGCCCCTCGGAGGCCAGTTAATCTGGGTTCCGTCTGCACGTCGAAATGTGCAGGGGCAGCGCTCTGCTTTTCCCTGAATTGAGAGCAGTGCGGAACTGGCAGTATAACTTTGTTCTGTCAGCTTCCACTTCTCTCAGCCGATGCTGCTTTTTAAAAGGTGTCTGTAGGATAAAGGTGGCTTGTGACACTTTCAGCGGTTGCATTGGGATACAATTTCCTAAAATAAGCGTGCTTACCCTGAACAATAGTAAAGCAACCATTTCTTCAGCTTATCTGTGTATTCCAGTAATTTCTTTTTTATTTGTTCATGGGATGTGGGCGTCGCTGGCAAGGCCAGCATTTATTGCCCATCCCTAATTGCCCTTGAGAAGGTGGTGGTGAACCGCCGCCTTGAACCGCTGCAGTCCGTGTGGTGAAGGTGCTCCCACAGTGCTGTTAGGGAGGGAGTTCCAGGATTTTGACCCAGCGACGATGAAGGAACGGCCGATATATTTCCAAGTCAGGATGGTGTGTGTGACTTGGAGGGGAGCTTGGTGGTGGTGGTGTTCCCAGGCGCCTGCTGCCCTTGTCCTTCTAGGTGGAACAGGTCGTGGGTTTGGGAGGTGCTGCCGAAGAAGCCTTGGCGAGTTGCTGCAGTGCATCTTGTAGACGGTACACACTGCAGCCACGGTACGCCGGTGGTGGAGGGAGTGAATGTTTAAGGTGGTGGATGGGGTGCCAATCAAGCGGGCTGCTTTGTCCTGGATGATGTCGAGCTTCTTGAGTGTTGTTGGAGCTGCACTCATCCAGGCAAGTGGAGAGTATTCCATCACACTCTTGACTTGTGCCTTGTAGATGGTGGAAAGGCTTTGGGGGTCAGGAGGTGAGACACTCGCCGCAGAATACCTAGCCTCTGACCTGCTCTTGGGATTAGGATTGATATTTTTTTTAAACTAAAAAATGCCACACAAGTGAAACTCGCTCGTTAATTGTAGATTATATTAAGTTTTAAATTAATAGCTACGCTACAAAACAACATTTTTTTTTCCTTTATGAAGGATTAACCACAATGAACGGCTGGAGTTCTTGGGAGACGCAGTGGTTGAATTTTTAACAAGGTGGGAATTTGATGTTCATACATTTAGTCTTAATTGGTAGTGGCGTTGATCTTTCATTACGGTATGTATTTTTAATGAATATCTGTGGCACAGAGTGTCTGGAGCTTAGCTCAGGATTACATAGGATATACGGTACAGAAACAGGCTATTCGGCCCAACCAGTCCATGCCGGCGTTTATACTCCACTCGAGCCTCCTCCCGTCTTTCCTCATCTAACTCTATCAGCATAACCCTCTATTCCTTTCTCTCTATATGCTTGTCTAGCCTCCTCTTAAATGCATCTATACTATTCGCCTCAACCACTCCCTGTGGTAGCGAGTTCCACATTCTCACCACTCTCTGGGTAAAGAAGTTTCTTCTGAATTCCCTATATCGGTGACTATCTTATATTGATGGCCTCTAGTTATGTGTAATACACATTTTCTATTTAACCTGCATTGCCTCCCGGTCCGGCTGTGCCTCAGTTGTGAAATTCTCATCCTTGTTTTCAAATCCCTCCGTGGCCTCACCCCCTTCCCTATCTCTGTAATCTCCTCCAGCCCCACAACCCTTCGAGATCTCTGCGCTCCTCTAATTCTGGCCTCTTGAGCATCCCCTGATTATAATCGCTCCACCATTGGCGGCCGTGCCTTCAGCTGCCAAGGCCCTAAGCTCTGGAATTCCCTCCCTAAACCTCTTCGCCTCTCTACCGCGCTCTCCTTTTAAGACGCTGCTTAAAACCTACCTCTTTGACCAAGCTTTTGGTCGCCTGTCCTATTATGTGGCTCGGTGTCAAATCTTGTTGGTTAACGCTCCTGTGAAGCACCTTTGGGGCGTTTTACTACCTTTACAGGCGCTGGATAAATGCAAGTAGTCGTTGGGCATTGTCTCCAGTTTAATGAGAAATATTCACAATTATACGCTATGTAAAAATGATCCCCGCCATTTCAGAGAAATGCTTGAGCGTGCATCAGACGTTTCAATCAACAGTGGAGTAATTTGGAAGAATTATAACTTTGTCAAATTGCCTACAACGGATTCCAAGTGCACCAAAGAGAATGCCGTCACATGATCCAGGTAGCTGCAGGTTCATTAAACGTCTTGTTAATTGCACCCTGTTGAATTTGCCTCTTTCTGCTTTCAGCGTCCACTTGTACTTTCTGTTCCCCAATCTGGAGGAAGGTGGGTTAGCGACCTACCGCACTGCAATTGTGCAGAACCAGCACCTTGCTATGCTGGCCAAGGTCAGTATTCGGAGTTACAGGAGGTCCATTGTATTGGCACACAGTCATTTCGCCCTGGGACTTTTGGACTGTTTTTTTTGGCTAGCGTTGAAATGTATAAGAGAAATGTCGAGCCCGCGGTTCATTTAAGGCCAGATGGTCCATTTTAATAATTCAAATAAAATCATAACATAAGAACTAGGAGCAGGAGTAGGCTATTCGGCCCCTCGAGCTTGCACCGCCATTCAATAAGATCATGGCTGATCTTCGACCTCAACTCCACTTTCCCGCCCGATCTCCATATCCCTTGATTCCCCTAGAGTCCAAAAGTCTATCGACCTCAGCCTTGAATATACTCAACGGTTCAGCATCAACAGCCCTCTGGGGTAAAGAATTCCAAAGTTTCACAACCCTCTGAGTGAAGAAATTCCTCCTCATCTCAGTCTTAAATGGCCGACCCCTTATCCTGAGACTATGCCCCCTAGTTCTAGACTCCCCAACCAGGGGAAACAACCTCTCCGCATCTACCCTGTCAAGCCCTCTAAGAATTTTTTTATGTTTCAATGAGATCACCTCTCAATCTTCTAAACTCCAAAGAATATCGGCCCAATCTACTCAATCTGTCCCCATAGGACAGCCCTCTCATCCCAGGAATCAGTCTGGTGAACCTTCACTGCACCGCCTCTAAGGCAAGTATATCTTTCCTTGGGTAAGGAGACCAAAACTGTACGCAGTACTCCAGTCAATGTTCCTGTACGTTTTTATTTCTCTTGCTGTCAGCCGTGACTCACTTGGTAGCACTGTCGCCTCTGAGTCACAAGGTCGTGGGTTCAAGTCCCACTCCAGAGACTTGAGCACAAACATCCAGGCTGACGCTCCCAGTGCAGTGCTGAGGGAGTGCTGCACTGTCGGAGGTGCCGCCTTTCGGATGAGACATTAAACCGAGGCCCCTGTCTGGTCTCAGGTGGACGTGTAAAAGATCCCACGGCACTATTTCGAAGAAGAGCAGGGGGAGTTATCCCCGGTGTCCTGGGGCCAATATTTATCCCTCAATCAACATCACTAAAACAGATTATCTGGTCATTATCACATTGCTGTTTGTGGGAGCTTGCTGTGCGCAAATTGGCTGCAGCGTTTCCCACATTACAACAGTGACTACACTTCAAAAAGTGCTTCATTGGCTGTAAAGGTCGTGAACGGAGCTATATAAATGCAAGTCTTTTACATATTTCTTTCATGGTGGGATTTGCCCTCACGTTCTCTTGGGTTGCTAGTCCAGTACCATAAACACGGTTCTATCTTTTAATGGGCGTGCTTTCAGAATATATATCTATGTATAATTTTGACTTTTGTTTCTTCCTATAGAAACTGGAATTGGATCGTTTCATGCTGTACGCCCATGGACCTGACCTCTGCAGAGAATCAGATCTCCGCCACGCCATGGCTAATTGTTTTGAAGCCCTGATAGGTAATTTAAAACGGGTTGCGCCGGTTTAAGTTATGGTTCGGAGGAGCAATGCTTGACCGTTGAGGTTGGAGCAGGCAGAATAGTTTGAAGGAGTCAGTCCACACAGGCATCACTTTCAGAATCGCCGCGTTGTTGGCATTTTCCTGTGAACCAGAATTCTGAGTTTGTTTTTTTATTCGTTCATGGGATCTGGGCGTCGCTGGCAAGGCCAGCATTTATTGCCCATCCCTAGTTGCCCTTGAGAAGGTGGTGGTGAGCCGCCCTCTTGAGCCGCTGCAGTCCGTGCGGTGAAGGCGCTCCCACAGTGCTGTTAGGGAGGGAGTTCCAGGATTTTGACCCAGCGACGATGAAGGAACGGCCGATTTATTTCCAAGTCGGGATGGTGTGTGTGACTTGGAGGGGAACTTGGAGGTGGTGGTGTTCCCAGGCGCCTGCTGCCCTCGTCCTTCTAGGTGGAAGAGGTCGTGGGTTTTGGGGAGGCTTATTTATTTCAGATGATCACTACAAGGCTTTGCTCAGTTTAGTGCTACTGCTTAAAATGCATCAGAGGGCAAATTCACCAGCCTTGCACTCCCAGCAGTGAGCCTTGGGCCCCAGGGGAGCACTAGTCAGACAATATAATGCTGTAGCCAATGTTCCCATTAACCCGTGCAGCCTGTTAAAGGGGCCGCGCACCCAAAAAAAAAATAAGAGGGACCGTTGGTTGTAGCCCTACCTCCGACCAACACTCCCACCCTCCAGGGGCCCAGGATTGGTGTATTTTTAATTTCAGGTGTGCTCGTCCGTCACATGGTAACGGGTGCGTGTGGGTCAGACAATCGCAGGCAGTGCGCTCGTCATTTCCCAATCGTGGGCCACGGGCAAAGGACTTTTGAAACGAACTGCCCTTAACAAGTCTACCGTAATCAGAAAGCATTCAGCAAAACGGTGATATTTGGCCGTGGCAAAAAATACTATTTCGCGCATTTTCCGATTTTGCTCAGGCGAACGATATTCCCTTTAAGCCCCGCGCGGTTGCGCAGCGCTCTGAAGCTCCCGCGCAGACAGCTCGCCGGCTTTTAAATGCAAAAACCGCCGCATGTGGTATTTTCGAATGTCCCGCGCAGTCCAAAAAACAATTCGAGGGAACGTTGCTCACGAATCACTTTTCCAGTAGAGACAGTCGGTGGAATTATCCTGCGGTCATAACTCTGCACATTCGGTACTAGAAGGCGAATTATTATTTTTGAGGTGAAACTAAGTTGTGGCATTTTGTCAAGTTGGGTTTTAAAACTGTTTAGTAATCACAGGTATGACGCATTAGCACGCAGAAGATAAATCGGCATCAGTGATCCTGACCGAAATAAATCAAACGCCCAGTGTTGCATGTGTTGCTTGGCACGTTGAATGCAAGAAGGGCCTCTCCACGAGAGAAATGGCTAAAGCACAAATATATGTTCTGCCACCGATGAAACTGCTGTGCTTCACAGTACGGCGACAACCCATTATCGTTGACGATGATACAATAGCTGTTTCGGGTTTGTGAGCAAATATTGGACTTTTACGATCTGGCTCCAATGATTAACGTGTACTAATTGATCTCCTATAGTGCTGTGCACAGGGAACAAGGCACTGTGGAGTCGTGAAGCAAGTTAGATAATTGGGCCAGGCGGGCAGACACAATTCAATCTCCACTTTAAGCTCGTACATACTGTCCTCGCTGTTGCATGATAATTGCTTGATTTAAATTTAAACAGCAGGAAATTTGGGAAGCGGGAAAGCGGAGTAGGTTGGACACTAGAGGCTGGGGGAATGAGTTTGAGAAATTCTTCGGGGCCACCTCCAGCTCCGCAAGGGTTACTAGGCTGGAAGCGCATCCAAGCGTTTAAAAAAAGCGAGGTTTCCACCGTACTTCTGGCGAAGTAATGCCGGCAGACTGTTTCAGATCCCCCCCCTCCCCGTGCTTCTCCGGCCGGCCCCCACGCGATTCCCTCCCTCCCTGCGGCCTAGTGCCGCAGGCCTGCCCGCCCGCAGCCAGCCAGCCTCTCCATCTGGGTGGGAAACAGAGGGCTTACCCTGAGAGGTCGTTTCCCCCTGGCTGGAGAGTCTAGAACCAGGGGTCACAGTCTCAGGATACGGGGTCGGCCATTTAGGACCGAGATGAGGAGGAATTTCTTCACTCAGAGGGTGGTGAATCTTTGGAATTCTCTACCCCAAAGGGCTGTGGATGCTGAACCGTTGAGTATATTCAAGGCTGAGATCGATAGATTTTTGGACTCTAGGGGAATCGAGGGATATGGAGATCGGGCGGGAAAGTGGAGTTGAGGTCGATGATCAGCCATGATCTTATTGAATGGCGGAGCAGGCTCGAGGGGCCGAATGGCCTACTCCTGCTCCTAATTCTTATGTTCTTAAATCAGGCCCTGCCGTTAAAATTCAGACCAGCGTCTTCAGGGGGAGGAGAAGTTGGAGGGGACAAAATTGTAAAAAGTAAAAACAATATTTGTACTTTATTTAGAAAAAATTAAAACATTAGTGGCCATCTTCAGCACTCCTGATCTTTGCATAAGAAGACAAAAGACCGTTTGAAAATCGCAGCCTGTGAGGCGCGTGCTCCCTAGAGATGGACTTTGGGATCAAATTCTCATCAGCTAAAGTAGCACAGGAGGCTGCTCCCAACAATTATTGCAATCCTGATTGTCAGAAGACTTCAGGGACGTTTGATTAGTGACATCCTTAGCCGAGCTGGCGTTAATCATCAGATTAAAGAGAGTGCCACCCCGTTTGGTGAACCGTGCTGACCTTCATTGTGCGACGCCGGGCTGTCATGTCCCTGCAGCTGATCGAAGCCGCTCTGCTCAGACATCAGACCTCGGGACCCTCCCCTGCCTCCCGCATGTCTCGAGACGAGCCGGTCCAAGGCCGTAGCTTCTGACCCCTTTGCCTGATGGGTCCCTTCACCCTTTCTAAGTGGAAGCAGAAAGATCGCCTTCATTTGCAAGCGTTATAATCAGTGCAGGAACCTGGAAGGGAAAGGTCATTCTCGAAGCTTCCTCGTTTGTTGGTCGCATTTTTGGTGCGTCCTTGCTGAAAGGGAGCTTCACAAAGGTAAATGTGACACAGTAAACAGTGTAGAATCTGGAACACTGCTTCGATGTACTCCGGTGCAGTGCTGAGGAAGCGCTGCACTGTCGGAGGTGCCGTCTTTCGGATGAGACATTAAACCGAGGCCCCGTCTGCTCTCTCGGGTGGACATAAAAGATCCCACGGCACTATTTAAAGAAGAGCAGGGGGGAGTTCTCCCCGGTGTCCTGGGGCCAATATTTATCCCTCAATCAACATAATTAAAAACAAGATTATCTGGTCATTATCACATTGCTGTTTGTGGGAGCTTGCTGTGCGCAGATTGTCTGCCGCGTTTCCTACATTACAACAGTGACTGCACTTCAAAAAAGTACTTCATTGGCTGTAAAGCGCTTTGGGACGTCCTGAGGTGGTGAGTTAGTTGGGTGTTTTTTTTTGTGTTTAATGTGGATATTTATTTTGCAGGCGCCGTCTACCTGGAGGGTGGTCTTGAAGAAGGCAAGCACTTGTTTGGTCGACTGCTGTTCAATGGCACGGTAACATCTGGAATGCCCTTATCCACCCCTGTACTCAACTTACTTTTTGTAGCCTATTTTCCTAGAATCTTCGTGCAAAATTAGAGTCTATTGTATACGGTTTAATTGGTATGGACGTTTTTTAATTTTTGAGGCTTTTTTTTCCCGCTCCAAGAGAAAACTAACTATTACTTTCTGGACAGTTCGTTACTGTTCATAGCAAAATTTTGTCCAACTGTTACCTCAACCAACAAGTACATTGTGTTTTAAAGCAGTACAATCTCTGTAATTAGTGCTGCAAATGGCTCTCGCCTTTAATCCCCAACACGGGGCTGGCAAATCGGGGCTGAGGTTAAAGAGAGAGCCAATGCTTTAGCTGGCAGAGGCTTTCTATGGAATACACTAATCCAGCTGTAGAAAGGGCTTACGTAAATGTCAGCTGAACTCTTGGAGCGTCTACTCTGATGCTCTGTTCAGTCTGTTTAACCCTGTCTTTTTATTCGTTCCTGGAATGTGGGCGTCGCTGGCAAGGCCCAGCATTTATTGCCCATCCCTAATTGCCCCTTGAGAAGGTGGTGGTGAGCCGCCTTCTTGAACCGCTGCAGTCCGTGTGGTGAAGGTGCTCCCACAGTGCTGTTAGGGAGGGAGTTCCAGGATTTGACCCAGCGACGATGAAGGAACGGCCCGATATATTTCCAAGTCAGGATGGTGTGTGTGTGACTTGGAGGGGAACTTGGAGGTGGTGGTGTTCCCCTGCGCCTGCTGCCCTCGTCCTTCTAGGTGCGGGTGTGGGAGCTGCTATCGAGTTGGTGCAACCCAAGTGACGACATTTTGATTTGACTGAGCTTGCCATTCTTAATTCTGCTTTCCTCCTGTCTAATTTTGTATTTAATCAGCGCGCTTACTTTTTAACGGGTGAATAGATGGTAGAAGAATCGAATTAGATAAAGGAAGAGTAGGTGTTTGATATTATTGGCTATTGTTTATCCATTGTTATAGAGCATATTGGAACTTGTCTGAAGGAAGCAATAACACATTGGGCCAGAAATTCGGCTCCCTGGCTTCCCGCGGGTGCAAGGATCCCGCGCGCACCTACCTACCGCGCCTGCCGTTGACCTCTGGGCCCACGGGGACTTCAGCTCCTGGGCCTCCTGCAGCTGCCGGCGCGCAGTGCTTGCGTATCCCAGGGGCGTAGTTAGTGCGATGTGTCCCCTGGGATCACGTGGGCCATGGAGAGCCAATGGCAGCAGACCATCTTTCATTCATAGATTTGACAGGAAGACCTGTCAAATCTATAAATTGAAATCGGCCCCAAAACAACACCTAAACTTCAAATAATTTTTTAAAAACCATCACATTTTTAAAATAACTATAAGTTAAATTAATTAACTACTTTAAACAAAAATTTAAATTTTTGAAAAAATTAAAATACTTTTTAACAGTGCTAAAAATAAACTTACCTTTCTTTAAAGTATCTAAAAAAGATAAACCTGTTGAAAAAATGTTTAAATTGTAATTAATTAACCATTTACCTTGTTAAAAACGGGTCCTGCGCCTCCTTTTTAAAAGCGCAGCTTCTCAATACTTACCCTCCCAGAGAAACCTGAAAAAAAACCTAAGTTCGCTGCGTGCGCGCAGCCTCTCCCGCGCACGCGGTTCACCTCTCAACCCCTCCCTTCACGAGACCGGAAGTTCCGGTTTCCCGCGCATGCGCCGAGCATGCAGGAAACCGGCACTTCAGGAGGCCTTACAGGGTGAGTACACAGCGCGCACTCACCCGGCAAGTGCCGAATTTTTGGCCCAATATATATAAAAGGAAGGTCTTATTTATTGGAGGGAAAAAAAAATTGCCAGACCAGTTATTTGTCTTTGTTGAAGCAGTGTGCGCCATGCACCTTCGGCAGTTCATCTGTCCAACTGGGATGCTTGGCTTATTGTGAGAGAGTCGGGTTACAACTTTGTGTCCTTCCCTCACTCACACCAAACTTAATCTTTGCTTCTTTCTTCCGACTACTTCTCTCTCCCACTATTGTTTCAATTCATAGAAGGATACAGCACCGAAGGAGGCCGTTTGGCCCATCGTGCCAGTGTTGGCTCTTTGAGAAGAGCTATCCTCTACCCCCCCTGCTCTTTCCCCACAGCCCTGCCAAATTTTCCCCTTCCCGATATCCCTTTCGAAAGTTATTGTTGAAGCTGCTTCCACCGCTCTTTCAGGCAGCGCGTTCCAGATCACAGCAACTCGCTGCTTATTTTTTATTCCCCCCCCTCACGTCGCCTCTGGTTCTTTTGCCAATCACCTGCCTGATAGGGCGGTGGATGCAGATTCAATAGCAGCCTTCAAAAAGGGAATCGGATAAATACTTGAAGGAGAAAAGGTTGCAGGGATATGGGGAAAGAGCGGGGGTGGGGGGGGAGTGGGACTAACTGGGATCGCTCTTCGAAAGAGCCGGCGCAGACTCGATGGGCCGAATGGTCCCTTGCTGTGCTGTGCTATTCTATGATTCTGTGAAATTCACTGAAACCTCTGAACATGGTTAAAGCATTGAGTAAGTTGCTGTTATTTTTCATTGAGGTGCAATTTGCTTGGTTTCTCCATTCCCATCATTTTTAACTGGTATATTGACTTCCCTGATAATAAACATACCGTAGGTTAATTGGTTCTGGTTTTATTTCACATTTCACGATGCCTTTTATTTTTGCAGCGCTCGCGAATTTTCAATGGAGTGTCGACATTAAAAATGGTGGAGTAACCTCCTGCAAGGCGCTGTGTTCATTTAGTAATGTAACCTCTTGTAATCCATCCCCCCAGAGTACTGACAATACCTTGTCTGTCTACTGTCTGTCGCAGGATCTACGAGAAGTGTGGCTTAATTATCCACTGCATCCTTTGCAAGTAAGAGCCCGTTCCGATCGTTCTTTGCTTTGCAGCCTGTTCACTGTGTGCCTCATTTATATTTTGCCGCTAACCTATGTTTGATGTAAGTTCTGGTGCGTAGTATTGTGCATGGCTTGCACTTCATTTCTTATTCTGTAGATTTGAGTGAATTTCCATAAAACACACAAATGGTTCACTCCTGATTCAGAGCTGGTGCTGGTTGGAGGCAGGTGGGGAGGGGGTGGTGATGCTGTCAGTTCAAGGCCAGCGTACAGTGAAAGTTACTGATCGTGACGGGAACGCTTTTGGTTCACATTTTTCGAAGAAAAGAACCGACATTCTTTTTGAAATTTGTTTTATTTCAGCCAGTGATTCAGTGGGCAGCACCCTCGCCTCTGCGTCATAAGCTTGTGGGTTCAAGTCCCCACTCCAGAGACTCGAGCACAAAAATCTAGGCTGACACTGTGTCCGCTTTGCAGTACATTCTCACTCCCGATCATCCTGGTTCACCCCCTTATCACCCCTGCCTCACCCTGATCCCTCCATTGGCATGATATCAGCCGTGGCTCAGTGGGTAGCACTCTCTCTCCTCTGAATCAGAAGGTTGTGGGTTCAAGTCCCACTCCAGAGACTCGAGCACAAAAATCTAGGCTGACACTCCAGTGCAGTGCTGAGGGAGTGCTGCACTGTCGGAGGTGCCGTCTATCAGATGAGACGTTAAACCTGAGGCCCCGTCTGCTCTCTCAGGTGGACGTAAGAGATCCCATGGCACTATTTTGAAGAAGAGCAGGGGAGTTCTCCCCGGTGTCCTGGGGCCAATATTTATCCCTCAACCAACATCACTAAAACAGATTATCCGGTCATTATCACATTGCAGTTTGTGGGAGCTTGCTGTGCGCAAATTGGCTGCTGCGTTTCCCACATTACAACAGTGACTACACTTCCAAGAAAAGCACTTAATTGGCTGTAAAGCGCTTTGGGACGTCCGGTGGTCGTGAAAGGCGCTATAGAAATGCAAGTCTTTCTTTTTATTTCCTTCTATTTTGTACCGCAACACTTTCTATTAAATTTCTTTTGACTTTCTCCCTTTTTAAACTTTTACCTTTTCCATTTCCCCTTTTCTTTTGCTGCCTAAATCCCCTCTTGTTCTTTCTCGCTCTGGTTTTTTTTTTTGACCGGTGCAGGATCTTCCCTTTTTCGGAGGCGATATTTCCTGCCGCACGTGCGCACCTGATTCTTGCCAGCCGCTGAGCAAGCAGAAGAGGCTCTCCTCGGCTGCGACTCTGCAGCTTGCAGTAGCGGCCGCCAGCCACTAAGTGGTGCCGTGCAGCAGCAGAGAAAACGCACCGTGGCCCTTCGCTACATTTTAAATTTTTGCGCGCAGCGCGAGGCCCTGCCGGATAATCCACTCACATCAAGAAAGGTGCCACCCTCTTGGGCTTCAAAGGAGAGCTTTTCTGCAGGTCACGACCAAAAAAGGGGCTCTTGAATAATGAGATTTTTTCTGATTCCCTAGACAACAAAAGACTCTTGAGGCTACTCAGTCGATGAAAAGGGGAAAACAGTCCCTATTTTAAGTACATCCCGGAGCCGCTGTTTGTGCGCAGTATCGTATAGGCTTAAGATTGCAATTTATACTTTCATTGCACAGTTGGCAACGAAAGGGGCTCTTGAATATATTTTCCGTTTCTTATGAGCGGATGTGGATTTTTTTTAAACGTCTGTTCCTCTTTTTTGGAGTGTGCAGCGACTTCTCAACGGACCGGTATTCGTCGTTGCTTCAGAATTTTAATGTACTCAATGATTCAGCATCCACAGCCCTCTGGGGTAGAGAATTCCAAAGATTCACCACCCTCTGAGTGAAGAAATTCCTCCTCATCTCAGTCTTAAATGGCCGACCCCTTATCCTGAGACTGTGACCCCCTAGTTCCAGACTCACCAGCCAGGGGGAAACAACCTCTCAGCATCGACCCTGTCAATCCCCCCTCAGAATTTTACATGTTTCAATGAGATCACCTCTCATTCTTCTAAACTCTGGAGAGTGTAGGCCCAATCTACTCGATGGGCCCGTTTGGGGTGTGCCAGCTCACCAGCTGCATGGCAATGGGGCGAGGCCTTCAAAATATACCAAGACTCCTGCCGGCAGGAATGGGCAGCCGTGCTGCCCGCCTGTTCCATTACTGGAGTTAAAATCTGCGCCTTGGCCACTCAGGATTGAGTGTTATTTGTGCCAGATTTAATTAAAAGAAAAATCAAATATCCCAAATGTACGACCCTTTAATATTCTATTAAAAGGGAGTTGGATGGGTTCTTGAGGATGAGGAACTTACAGGGTTACGGACAAACAGCGGGGGGTGTGGGACTGAGCACGACGGCTCTTTCAAAGAGCCGGCCCAGGCACGACGGGCCGAATGGCCTCTTTCTGTGCAGTAATTTTCTAGGATTCTATGAATATTCTATTTCCACCACATCACATGCCTCTTGTCCTGGCCTATGTTTATCCCTCAACCAACATCACTAAAACAGATCATCTGGTCATTATTACATTGCTGTTTGTGGGAGCTTGCTGTGCGCAAATTGGCTGCCACGTTTCCCACATTACAACAGTGACTCCACTCCAAAAAGTACTTCATTGACTGTAAAGTGCTTTGGGACGTCCTGAGGTCGTGTAAGGTGCTATATAAATGCAAGTCTTCCTTTTTTCTTTGGACACTCTTGTTTATATCATGAATTTTCAGGACAGAATCCGGGAGGCGTTTCAGAGCTGACCAGCGTGCATTAACATACGCCATTCAAATGACAAGATCAGTGAAGCATCTCAGGTTAATGACTACATCCAGAGATGTTAATTCAGCTCCCACGCACACATACACATACTCTTGTGCACAGTCACCCCTGCAAATGACTTTCCAGCCTTATCGACACTGTCCAAATAATAAGACGACAAATCGATTGCAATTAGACTCAAACCGTCATAAAAGGTTCCAAAGCTAATTGCAATTCTTTTTTCTAACCGTTTAATTTTTGATCGAGGACATAATGGCAAGCTAGGTTTCACAATACACCTCTAGGAAAAACTTGCATTTATATAGCGCCTTTCATATTTATATGCTGAGAAGCTGTTTCCCCCTGGCTGGAGACTCTAGAACTAGGGGTCACAGTCTCAGGATAAGGGGTCGGCCATTTAGGACTGAGATGAGGAGGAATTTCTTCACTCAGAGGGTGGTGAATCTTGGGAATACTCTACCCCAAAGGGCTGTGGATGCTGAATCATTGAGTATATTCAAGGCTGAGATCGATAGATTTTTGGACTCCAGGGGAATCGAGGGATATGGGGATCGGGCGGGAAAGTGGAGTTGAGGTTGAAGATCAGCCGTGATCTTATTGAATGGCGGAGCAGGCTCGAGGGGCCGTATGGCCGACTCCTGCTCCATATGATCACGGCCACCGGACGTCCCAAAGGGCATTACAGCCAGTGAAGTACTTTTTGAAGTTTAGTCACTGTCGTAATGTGGGAAACGCGGCAGCCAGTTTGCGCACAGCAAGCTCCCACACACAGCAATGCGATAATGACCAGATAATCTGTTCTAGTGATAGCGATTGAGGGACAAATATTGGCCAGGGATAAACTCACCTGTTCTTTGAAATAGTGGCCGTGGGATCTTTTACGTCCACCTGAGAGAGCAGACGGGGCCTCGGTTTAACGTCTCATCCGAAAGACAGCACCTCCGACAGTGCAGCACTCCCTCAGCATTGCACTGGGAGTGTCAGCCTAGATTTTTGTGCTCGAGTCTCTGGAGTGGGGCTATGATTCTTGACTCAAATCCCGCTTTAAAAATAAGGCCGGACATTTTCTTTGCCTTTTATTTTGTTGTTTCTCATGATGATGAGAATCATTGGCTCTGTTTCCCCATGTACAGTAGGTGATTGATCATTTGCAAGGATACTTGTGCTGATTTTTATTACTGTATAAGGTTTGCATATAGATTGCATTTTGAATTCGTATTTCAAGCACCTCCCCGGCTCATTCCAAATAACTTGGAACATAATCATATAGTTGTGAATGATCGCTCGGACTGTAACTGCCTGATTAAATTCTACCATTTGGGGAAATGTTTGCACTTGGCCGACGTGCTGTTTATTTGGCTCTGCTCCGTTCACTAAAAGCTCTGTCGCTCGTTGTTGCGGTTTCTCCAGGGCGTGCTGCAATTGGCAATGCAATCTCCTTCCACAGTGCCGTCCCTTTAACGTTTCCGTCAGAAAGAGTGAAATGGACTCCTCCCTTTCATAATTTTATAGACCTCTATTAGGTCACCCCTCAGCCTTCTCTTTTCAAGAGAAAAAGAGACCCAGCCTGTTCATCCTTTCCTGATATGTATACCCTCGCATTTCTGGTATCCTTGTCAATCTTCTCTGCACCCTCTCCAGTGCCTCGATATCGTTAACCCGAGGCCCCGTCTGCTCTCAGGTGGACGTTAACGATCCCGTGACACTATTTCGAAGAAGAGCAGGGGAGTTATTCCCCGGTGTCCCGGGGCCAATATTTATCCCTTGATCAACATCACTAAAACAGATTATCTGGTTATTATCACATTGCTGTTTGTGGGAGCTTGCTGTGCGCAATTTGGCTGCCGCGTTTCCTACATTACAACAGTGACTACACTTCAAAAAAATACTTCATTGGCTGTAAGCGCTTTGGGACGTCCGGTGGTTGTGAAAGGCGTTGTAGAAATGCAAGACTGTCTTTATAAATAGATGTGGAATCGGATCAGTTTTGCGGGATTGTGAAACAAAACTGAAATTGAAAGAACTAATTTCTTGCCCCTTGTGATCAGCTCCAGGAATCGAATACAGACCGGCCTCTGATTGACACGTCTCCTGTTCTCAAGAAGCTGACTGATTTTGAAGAAACAATTGGGGTGAATTTTATCCATATCCGTCTCCTGGCTCGAGCCTTCACCCTGCGTACTGTTGGATTTAATCATCTAACTCTGTGAGTCGAGTGAATTCTGGTCGTTCTCCGCCTTAAGTGCAATATATATTAAGTGATGTCTCTTAATTCGGCTCAAGCTGCTGTATTTCCTGTATTTTTGTTTTGAACCAAAGTGAAGTTTTTGCCATTGAGGCTGGTCTCGGCTCAACTTACTGCCAAAAAATAGCCGCTCGGCGTTTACTGTCCCTCATTACAGCCCCTTCACACACACACACACACACACACACCCCTCCCCACACACACACCCCTCCCCACACACACCCCCCCTCCCCACACACACACCCCTCCCCACACACACACACCCCTCCCCACACACACACACCCCCCACACACACACACACATCCCCACACACACACACACCCCTCCCCACACACACCCCTCCCCACACACACACATCCCTCCCCACACACATCCCTCCCCACACACACACACATCCCCACACACACACACATCCCTCCCCACACACACCCTCCCCCCACACACACACACATCCCTCCCCACACACACCCCTCCCCACACACACACATCCCTCCCCACACACATCCCTCCCCACACACACACACATCCCCACACACACACACATCCCTCCCCACACACACCCTCCCCCCACACACACACACATCCCCACACACACACACATCCCTCCCCACACACACACCCCTCCCCACACACACACCCCTCCCCACACACACACC